>VYZU01023946.1:33895-55862 GCA_013401355.1 Ceyx cyanopectus | reverse complement strand
TTCTTATAATAAAGAAAATTTTTTTTTTTTATCCTGTATAAAATTAAACAGTTCCCAAGGTAGGTTGTACAAACTGCACAGTCTCCACTCCCCACCCCACCTCAACATCTTATCATAAACTGAGTTGTGATGTAATTATTTTAACAGTTGCCATCAAAGCCATATTCAATCTAGGTGGCAAACACTTGGTAAGAGAATGTATTTTATGTGTTGAGAATGTGTTTTATGTGTTCAATGCCACCAAAGAAGAATACTATGATAAATAACCAAAGCAGATGGTATTTCAAATCACACTGCAATGTCAAAAGCAATTTTATTATAACCAAGTGTAAAAAGGAGCCTTTTTAGCAGCCATGTGACTTTTTTTTTTTCCTGAAATATTTCCTCCACCTTTCAAGATTTGTTGTGAACATGAAGCCTTTGGTTTCTAGTAACAAATGAAGCCAAGGGCTTCATGTTCACTGATAACCTAAGAACAAGTGAAGACAAGAGATCTGTTCTACTAAAGGGAGATTTTGGGGTTTGGGTTGGGTTTTTTTGCTTGTAGGTGATTGTTTTTTTCAAAAAGCCATCCTTACCAGCTTCATTCATTTCAATTCCACTGACTTCTTCAGGCAGACAATGTTCACCTGGAGCTGCATCAGATGTTTCAACCACCCTTTGAAGCTCTGTCGTTGAGTCTCGTGAATCAAGTAATACAACTAAAACCAAGAAAATAAATGTTAAAGAAAGCAGAATTCTCTCATACTCTCTACACTGGAGTTAGATGTGTACCAAAGCTCATCTTGATGTATTAAACATGCAAAAAAATGCTACATGGATTAATTTTAATCCCATTAATGGTAAATGGATGAACACTGATTGCAAGCATCAAAACCTGAGTACTGACTATAAGTAGTAAAATCAAATACTACACTACATGTAGTAAAATCAAATATTAGACTGATGATCACTCTGAAGTGCTAACATGTAGATTAATTTTAAAACCTTTCAGTCCAACAGCAAGAGTAAATATGTCAAAGTAATCAGAATCAAGTAATAAAGCCTCCAAAAGTTACATTTAGTATTCCACTACTGTTCAAAGCTTATATTTTACCTTTATCCAGCATGCCAGTATTTACTTCTTCCTAATAAAAAATATAAAAAATGAAAACTTTTTTAATTTATGGGGATGAAAAACTAAACCAACACAAAAACTAAACAAAAAAAAACCAAATGAACTTTAGAAGATGGCCAAAACCTAAGAATAGTTCTTAGAACAAATACAGTCTCAGGAACACTGTATTCTTTTCTTTCACACAGTACATTATATAATATGTGCTATATTTCACTATAATATATTCACTATTATATATGTAATATGTTCACTATATTTACAGTTATACATTGCAGAGCTTTTACAATTCATGCAAGTAACAGAACATTTCTTAAGTTATACCTGTTCTTGAGGACATAAATCAACTCCTGCAATGTTTTGATTCTCCTGGCTTCCCTCAGTTTTAAAGGCAGGTTTAGTATCTGTTTCTTCTTCAAAATCTTCACTGTAACTGTCTGAAGAGTAAAATAAACATCAATTAAATACGGAATATAAAGCAGCAAGGGAAAGCTATTTCCCTTTACCCAGTCTCTCATCTAAGAACAGGTTCCTTTAACTATTTTTTTTTATTATTATTAATTATTCTATTTAAACTATTACTCCTTTCACAAAGGCAACAGAAAGGTTTGGAGACTGGATGTGGAACTGAAACTAGTCAAGAAGTCACTACAACCAGAAGTCAATTTCTCTACATCTTGCTCAGAACAATAAAGTTGAGGGAGGATGTTGCACTGTCTTGTGAATATAAAGCCTAGAAAGAGTCAACTTTTCTCACTAGCTCCAGAGGCAGCAAGCCATAAGACTGTAGTAGTTTCCAGATCTTTAACTGCATCCAACTACAAACATGAAAATCTTACACCAACCCCTGAAACCCTGCTGGGATGTCTTCTGAAGACTGCATTTGAACTGCAGCACTAATCCCCAGCTTTCCTTTCTGTTATTGTTTAATGAAATTCACACAATTCTTAGTGTATGCAGAGTTAAAAAAAAAAAAAAAATTAAAAATCAATGTAATGATTTATAAAGATTTTATTACCACATTTCTCTTCATCTGCAGATTCCTCCTCCTCCTTTTCTTTTTCAGTTTCTGCATTTCTGAGAAACAAAGTGAAAATTTCAGTCACTTCTCAGACAGCAAATATTTTTTTTTCTTTCTTACCCTGAGCTATCCAGAATTCTGATCCTCCAACTGTTTTCACACTGGAAGTTTTCTCTGCAGTCAGCATTCTTAGCAACAGTGGCCCTTCATCCATTTCTCTCACATACAATTGAATTCTTCCCAGAAAAGATTATAAATGGATTGCCCCAGTCTATTAATATTTTACATCTTTCCTCTAGATTCATTTGTATTGTGTCTAAGGGGACAGAGAATCTTTCCTGCTCTCTGTCCTTGCTATTATCAGTTGTTAACCCTTCATTTAGTTATGTCTGACAATTAAGGATGTTCAATCACTTGCTAGTGCTGAGTTAGAATTGCACCAGCCTGTGCAGTGTGGCCACTCATTATCAAGTCATCCTCTCGCCTTCCTCCTTTCTTCAGCCTGGTCTAGTTAAGGGTGTCTCTGCTCACTGCAGGGGGCTGCACTAGAGACCTTTGGAGGTCCCTTCCAGCCCTAAACATTCTGTGATTCTACTTAAGCTACTTTCTGTCTTTGTCTTAAAAAAACCCACAATAACCAAACAAAAAACCTAATTTAAATCACACACAATGTTGTCCCCCAGACATGTCCCACAGCAGCCACAGCCAAGTGCCATGTAGCCACTAGTACAGTCTGCAGCTTTTCTTCCAAGTTACCTTACAAATGGTGCCAGGATGACAGAATCAGTGGAATCCAGCTCTTTATTTAGTCTTGAATAATCAACAGGAGAGGAAGCTTCTCGTTCCAGTTCAGCAAAGAAGATCTCTTTTTCTTCTTCTTCTTCCAAGGTATCCAATCCAACTGCCATGACACTCTGATTGGGCCCAGAAGCTACGACTGAATTTAGATTTCAAGACAAAGAATAAACTGTGTCTGTGCTGTGACATCCACATAGAACACTTATAATAGTTAACAACTACAGACAGACTCAGAAGATAAAGAGTAAAATCACCACAAACTACCACCATGAGCCTTCAGTTCAAGAGCTGCAGCTGATGAAATCAAGAATCCCAACTCTCAATGAACTGAAGTTAACTGCTTGTAACAGTGATTTACTCCCAATTAGCTAACTTCATTAAATGTTTGTGCTCTCAATTCTCACCATTTGTCTCCAGGCTGTCTCCACTTAAGGAGACAGCAACATCACTGCTTCTCTGCAGCTGCCTCTTTTCCACATGCACATTCTCATCACTTTCTCCCACGGGCTGGGAAGTGTTCTGTGTCTTCACAAAGCTCCTATTGACTCCAGGCATTCCTAAGAAGAAAAGCTGCAATATTCTTGACTGTCATCTCAAAAATAGTTTAAAAGACACTTCAGTCTTCCAGTTGTCTTCCAAACCACCAATTTTAATCTCATGTTGCAACTTCACAGTCTCACAAATCACTTTCATTTGACTTTCATTTTTCTTATATGTTAATCTTGTTTAATTAGACTATTATACACTGTTTTTCTATCAATATTTGCACACAGAAACCTAAATTTCAGCACGAGGCAAACGTCACTGTAAAAACTGACTGTAACTTTACTGATGAAAGCCAATCAGACACACAAACCCTATAAAGAAATTCATATTTCTTTGTTAAAAGTCAGTTCATTTTGTTAGATTTACTAGCCCAGAGAAAGCACCACAAATTTGACAATTGTAGCCATTGGCCTAACAGCAACATTTAATTTGTTCAAAATAAAATGTTTTCAAGAAAAAGAAACTAACCAGTTACTTAAAGGCCACTGATGAACATCCAGTTCTTCCATTCTGTATGTTCATGCAACTACAGCATGCTCTCCTTACTGGAATTTCATAGTGAGGGTTCAACATCACCTTACCCACCTTATGTGTGAATTCTGCTCCCAGAGACACCCTGCTTATCTACCTCCCTATGAGCCAAATATTGCACTATATTGCTGGACAAAAAGCAATCAAAGCCCCTTCTGCCTGCCCTTAAAGCATATCCACCTACATACACTTAGATTCTTTACAAGTCTCTATAATAATATTCTCAAGTCAAATACTGTTTTGCAGCCTCAAACCTATAGTGACAAACATCTATTTAAAAAAGCAACTTTTTTTTCTCCTTAATCAGAGCAGGACTGTCAGAATGGAGCCATTTTCTCCTATTATATCATATAAAACACAGGGAATTTTTTACCCTCAGTATTGTCTGGACTATCAGAAGTGAGGCTTCCTTCTTCTTTGTTTAGGTAAGCATCTTTCTTGTCCTTATGAAATTTTTCCAGCATTTTGAATTTAGACAAAGCCTTGCTGCGAGAGGCACTAGAAAAGGTTTTAGGGTGAACTACTTCTAAGTCTACACAAACATTTATAAGTGTTTATACACATTTATAAGTGTTTATATGTAATGGACAGGGAATAAAGAGAAAAAATAAGGTGTGAGAATTCAAATTGAGACTTCTGAAAAAGTAATGCAGTTCAATTTCTTGTAGATTCCATTCTCTATCATCTAGTTATAATTAAAATAAGTTGATACTTATAAATTCTGAGGACAAAACTCTATTTTCCCTTCTTTTTTTTATTTTTAAAAGGCCAAATTCCTTGTTACCATATACCTTACATTCCAATACACTTTTCTAGGAGCTCAATATATTACCTGAAAACAAAGAAAACTTGTACAACTACTTTAAGTTTTGTACTACAAGCATTGAAAGAAAGCATCTGGATCAGTTCAAAGCAAAAGGGAAAAACACAGGTACATAAAAAACCCATAGGTACTACAATACAAGTAGAATTAAGTTTTAAGTTAGTGGTAGCTAGGCTGAAAACTGCTCTCATGATATTGATGATGGTCACACTGTACACTTTATCTACCTTAGGCTAGCCAGCTGCACTGTACAAGACTTTTCCTTCTTCAATTTATCATGGAGGGGGCTTCTAAATTCAGATGAAACTCTTAACACAAGAGTAGTCTAGGGGATCAGACCAAATACTTCTGCCACCTAGAAACAAGACCATGGAGAAATGTGACCAGCAGCTAACACAGCTCAGAAGCACCCAAAGTGACTAAAAGAAACTGGTGAACATGACAATTGCAGTGAAAAAAAGAGAAAAAGAATATTAAATTTATTCTAATACAATGCATGGGGGTTTTATTTCCTGAATTGATGTCCAAGTCCACTAGTGAGGCATCTCATATTCAATTTATACTCTCCCACATTTCCTGGGAGACTAGAAGAGCTGACTGCCTGCCTTCCACTGCAAATAGCACAAACACCCTCTTCCTTTGGTAGTGATTTCAAATTTCTTCTTTAAAAGTCCTCCTTATTGCTCATAATTGAAGTATGAAGCTGAATTTAAGACAGAGATTGAGTATCAGTGCTGATCTCCCAGACCCAGATGCTTTACAGCTATTCTGTGCAAATGAGGCTTGTGAAAACAGGACAGCATGTGTGCTCTATTCAGCTGACACTGGGAAATATTCTACAGACTACACAGTAAATCACCAACATCATCTGAAGACCAAGTGCCAAATATTTCTTTGTCATGGCTTTCCAAAAACTATCAAGGAATTTAACACTAAAACCACATTTAAACCTGTGCCTACAGAGTTGCTATTGTCATTTACACTGAAGTATTTAATGGATCAATGCTTGTAACTCTAAATTGTTTGGAGTTTCTCTTCAGAGGGCATAAAAAGTGATTTCCCATAAATGGTTGAATTTGAAGTTAAACTTAAAGTGATCCTGTAGATCACACAACTTTGCAGTCATTATGACACCAGCTGCACCATTCCCAGTCCAGGGGCAGCAGGCACAGAGCAGCCAAGGGAGAAGAATCACATCAACAGAAAATCAGTAGAACAGTTATCTGACTGTAGTTGTTGAAATTAAACAAGTATCATAGTGAATATTAATATTTTTGAGAATTAAATAAAGAAAATGTGAAGATATTTTCTGTTTACTAAACATTCTGATTACAGTTACTCCTCCCCTCCCCTGGCTTACACTCAATACTGTCTTGTGCTACTACATCACTATAGGGAGTGATGTCAGATTGAACAATAATTGAACAGAAGTTCACAGACTTATTAGTTTCTTATGGAAATGACAAAGGAAATTAGTGGCAGCTTGCTTTCAGGGAGAACACTGGGGTCAAAAGGATGATTTGCAAAGGCTTTTCTCTAGGAAACACACTAACTATAAAAATATAGCATGAAATAAAGCATATTTCATCAAATACCAGCCAGGGAATCTGAATGGGGACTCTTTTGGTCACTATTTTCCATTATTTCAGCATGACTTTCCAACAGCTTCTTCTCTTTTTTCAGTTTAACAAATCTTGTTTGAAAATCTTGAAAAGTAAGACAAATAGCATGAACAGAGAGGCAAGCAAGACAGGACAGGACTTCTTATTATCCAATTCTTTTCATCATTGAAATGACAAAAGCAAGTAGAGAAGACATCAGTAGAGGCAGATCTTTAACCTGTCAAATATGAAAGTACCTTGAATCATAATTTGCACATTTCAGTTCAGAGAAGAACAAAGAGTTCAAATGTGCCTAGAATAATAAATTATTTTTAAATGTACTTTATACTTCCCAACCAGAGAAGCAGAAATAGTCTATGCTGTTTATATTCTTAATATAAAAAGTGGTGAAATTGTTTTGGATAGGAAAAACATGATATAATCACATTATTTTTTCTGATTGAGGGGGGTTGGACTAGATGATCTTTCAAGGTCCCTTCCAAGCCCTGACATTCTGTGATTCTGCTTTGCATAGTAATTACAAAACAATACATACCAGCATTTTCCTCTAAAACCTGTGATCATCCTGATCTTCCAATAAAGAAATGGAAAAGGAGAGTTGTAAAGCTTGTGAATAATATTGTTCCTTCCAGAGCTATGTGACCAAGTCATTACTGAACTCACACTCATGTCATCACAGTCCTTCTTCCCCCCAAGGGAATACTAACAGACAGACATCTTGGAATCAGCTGCTGGTGAAAGATCTTTCTGGGCTTCCCAAACCTTTACCAATGTTGTATTTAGTGTAAGATTCTACAAGTTGGTCATTTTCCTCTGATAACTTGAAAAATATTGGAATTAATTTGAGTTTTATACTGGACAAAGTTGCAATGCTCTAAAGCACTCGAGTGGCATCAACTTCATCTGCAAAAACAGGCCTGTGTGAGTATGAGAAGAACTACCCTGACCCCCTGTGGCCAGAAGCAAACCCACAGAACGATGTTATATTATTTACCACCACCATCTGAATCTTCCTCAGATATCCACCAGGGCACTGAATCCTTTCTCTTCTTTTCTTTCTTCCTGGGTTGTCCCAGTGTCTCCAGAATGCTGGATTTTTTCTCAGATTTTCCAAGTGAATCATCTGAAAGAGACTGAGCCAAAGGCATGCAAGATTGGAGACAGCTTTGACATTTTAACTCCACTACATCATCAAAATAAAGGCCAAAATCTACCTTTATATTCCTTGTGAATCTTAATTTTCAGGGGGCATTTTGGTTTTCTGTTCTCTCACTTCAGCACTGCTCACAGAGCAGAGGGTGAATGATGAAATGACAGGCGTGTAATTGCACACACACCAAGTTAGGGCATTTTCACCACATCCAATAATGGTTAAACTTAGACTTACATGATTTTGCCTGTACTCAAAATTGTACAAAATAGTGGGGAATAAAAGGAATCAAATGACTGTTTTCTAATCCCTACAACATACCTCTTTTTATTAGGATTAATAAAAGATTTTTTAAGTATAATTCAGTGAAATTAGGTATTGCACGGAAAAATAAGGACATTCTTAAAACAGCTTGTGCTTGCACAGAGATTTTTAATCTAATTTTCCATTATTTATCAGTTTGAAGCTTTTCTACTAAGTTACAAAATAAAATAAAAAAATCTAGAACAAGGGCTACTTCTGAAGACACAACCCAGTAGTGACAAAATATTTACTTAATCACAAAACAGCTTCATTTCAATAAAGCAAAATGGGATTACTTCAGTTTAGCAATGAAGTGCAGACTTTGCAAAGACCCACACTTTGGAGAGCTATGTGAATGATGTGATAGGCACATCTGCTTCTTTCATTTCATATCCTTCCATACTCAGTTATGAATATTAACAGCAAAAAGGGATGTGACCTCACTCTGAAACTTACCTCTTTCAGAAACTCTTCAAACTGCTCATCTAATTCTTCTTCTGTAAATCTGTGAGCCATAATCTGCAACTGGATGTTACCTTCCAAACAGCCAAGTTTAAAAAGTAAAATAAAAATACAAGTGATTAAAAGCATTCTGAAATTACAGGTAGCCTAGAAATGTTCTGCTTTCATAGAGCTGTAAGCAAGTAAAATAAAATACCTCCAGAGATTCCTCCCACCCCTAATCTAAATTATTTACCAAATGAAGCAATCAATGCAAACATACCTGAATTACCCAAATCCCTTATAATCAAAATACTAATTTCCAGACCAACAGTTTCAGCATGTCAACCTTGAAGGATAAATAAAATACAATTCTTTTCACCATCTTTAAATTTTTCTTCAAAAGACTACACTTTTAGCTACTCACAATTAAGCATTTTGTCCATGATCAAACAACAAATCCTGCATTAATACTTCCCAACCAGCTGAAGGGCTCTTAATTCCTTTTTTTTCTCTTAAACTGGAGACATCTGGCATGGTAAATTTTGTTTCATCATCTCTGCTGTGCTTAGGACTCAGTAAACAATAAATACATGAAAGTCTTTCAAGATGAGAGGATGCCATTTGGTTTGATTTGCCCTGACACAGAAAGCCAATGGCACTTGCCCCCCTTCCCCATCCCCAGCAGCCTGGATTGACTTCTCAGGTATGAAACACACCCCACACTCAAAATGCTACAAGGCTTTTGTACACCACACTGCTCAACACATATGGCTACCTTCAAAAGTGCATATGCAGAGCAGAATTCCACTAACCCCAACATCTTCCAGGCTGCAAAGTGCTGTGTAAACATAAAAGGGCTACATATCTGCACAAGTGTTTTGACCATTAAATAAAACATCCCCCAATCTGGAGCCTTCTGAGTACCCAGGACTGTTACCTACCTAGTAAATCAGTTGTGGCAGGTGAGTTGTGACAACTGCTTCCTGCTTTCACTCCTTATTCATCCACAGACCACCCGACACTTGGGCAGTGAAAGAAATCAATCACAGCAGACTGGCCAGGCTTTGAATAGAGTGAGAGATCCTTATGTAAGCACTTGGACAATAGAGCTGCAAACATGGTAAGAAGATTAAGAACGTTACCTCTCATGACACACATAATCCAGTCCCCTTGCTATATTTTCACATCAAAGAACACGAGATGCTAAACATCAGATGCTTTCACCATTTACTAGCTATGCCAACTGCTTCAGCAAGTGGGGAATACTTAATTCCAGCTTGCCTGAAAAAAACAAGTGAATACTTCTGACTTCTGGTCTGCCTTTTAATATTACAGCTTTTATAAAAGCCAAAAGCAGTGAACTTTATATTCCAAAAGGACAACAAATACGTAGACAGATTGATGACGAATATTGCTCCTAACAACCATACTTTTACAACCACAGGGAAGCTTACGAAGGCTGACACACTCCGTGCAGCATCTGCACCACCCCAGCGCTGGGAGCAGCCCCAGAGCAGCGCTGGCACACGGCGGTGCCGGGCAGCAGCCCCTGCCTCCAGCCTGGCTTGCTCTCCCAACTTCAGCCGGGCCTCCTTCCGCCGCTCCCCTGGCCTCTCCCAACCCCAGCCGGGCCCCCGCCGCTCACCTGGCCTCTCCCGCCCCAGCTGGGCCAATCGAGGCTTGCGAAAGGGCGAGCCGGGCCCGGCAGCGCGGGAAGGCTGGGAGAAGGGCGGCTAGGCGGGAGGACGGGGCACCGCCAGGGCAAGCCGGCGGGCAGAGCTCGGCTCGGCGGCCTGAGGGGACGGGAGAGAAAGCGGGGAGCTGCCCTGCCTCGCCCCTGGGCTGCAAAGAAGCCTCTCGTCCACGGCCTCCTCCTCCTCCTCCGCCGCCGCCGGCAGCGTGACGCGGTTGCCCGGGAAACCCTCCCGGCCACCGTACCTCCCGCCACAGCCGAACCGGGGCGCCATGTCACGTGATCCCGCCAAATCCCCCGTTTCTCCCTCTACCTCCACCCCTCCACCGCCGCGAGTGGCAGCCACGTCACGGGAGAGAGCCCCAAAAAAAGGCCGCGTCCCCTCAGCCCAACCCCGTCCCGACCCCGTCCCCAGCGGCAGAGGCCGCGTCCCCTCAGCGCGGCGCGCGCAGCCGCAGCCGGAAGTGGCCGCTCGGCGCCGTGCGCGGCCGCCGCGCCTGCGAGTGGCGCCGCCTGCTGGTCGGGGCCGGGATCGCCCCGCGTGGCCGCTCGCCGCTTCCACCATGAGGGGTCACGGCAGGATAACGGAGCAGCGCGGGGAGGCTCCGCGCACCTGCGTCTGGAGAACGGCGGGTTGCGAGCTCCCCCCGGGGGGTTTGGCTCTCGGGGCATCCCGGCCGAGACGCTTCGGCCACGTCCCCCGGGGGCTGCAGCGGGCGGTGGGAACAGAAGTGGTCCCCCACGTGGGTTTCGTTGCCCCCGCCGCCGCTTCTCCTGAGCTTGCCGCTTCTGGTTCCCGACTTCGAGTTGCTCCGGAGAAAGCGGGGGAATTAAACCGAATTCCGTGTGTTTCTCCGTTCGGTGGCACCGGCAGGAGCATCGCCTCTGCCTCTGGGGCTGAAGCAACAAGAGCTCTGCCCAAGTTTGTGAGGGATCTGCTTCTCCAGGCATCGTTCAGCTGATCTTTGGGGAAAATAAAGCAAACAGAAGTGGGATGGAAAGAGTTAAAAGCGTGTGCTTTCGTGAAGCAGAGGTCAAAACCAAGCCATCCCTTCTGGCTCTTAGGCAAAAATCCCTTTCTCAAGCTTTTCTGATGTAGATGAAACATCGTTTGTTGCAGAACTTTTAACACATTTTAGCACATCTCTGGAAGTGTTTAAAATAGGCAGAGAAATCGATACCCCCCCCTATCCCTGACCACTGTCTCTCGAGTAACCACAGAACATTTGCAGTCTTTATGTGCTTCCCAGCCAGGCTCTGTCAGTTGTGTTTGTTGTGAGAGTCACGTTGCTTTGGGAATTTTTACACCAGCATTTACTAAATGTCAAAACAAGCACACGGAAGAACACAACTGAGCGTTGTTTGCGCACACAACGAGTTTTGATTCTTGGTTGAGCAGCCTTGGAATTAAAAGGTTTGGAAAGGAAGTTTTCTTGGTGTTGGATACTCATTGCAAGTGAGAAACTGGTTAAAATCCCATTAACTGCCTCTCATTTCCTGCTAGCCTCGGAGATAAAAACTGTGCTTCCAATATGGCCTTTATGTATCCCAGATTTTCCTTTTTTCTGCAAGTATAAATTATAGTTCAAATTCAAAGAAGCGAAGAAATACGAGCTCTGTGTTTTCCACCCAAGTCTGCAAGGATTACTTTGCTAAAGTAATTCAGCACTTCTCTCAATAGGGCCTTTTGCAGATTTCCATTTGCAAACGTGTGGGTCACTTATTGCATCCTTGTGCACTGCTGCCCCTGGGAAGTGTGGGAGCTGATCAAGGACGGGGTTGCCCACGTAAAACTCCTACACTACAACAATTTGTTAAGCGTGACAGTCTGCTGCTGTTGGAAACATCAGTTTCCAACGTTTGCTCTTCTTTCTCCATCTCATGAAAAAGCAGGAGTGAGATGTGAGGGTTTAGAGGGAAATATGGCAGTTCATGAAGGGATGTTGGCCTGATGCTGCTGCCTTGATCCTGCTCAGATTTAAGCCAATGCAAATTTGGCTGTTAACTTCAAAGTGATGGCCGTGATGTCATTCATTGATCATGAGAGTTCATATTTAATCAAATAATCACATCAAGAACTCAGTCCTGCAAGCTCCTAAAAAAACCTGTTGCACATTGAAGCCTTTCTGTTTGCAGAAATACGTTCAAAGGCTCTTGTACAAAGTGTAGGAAAATGTTCAGAGGCATCAATGATCTTGCAAACCTCAGTGCCCATATGGGAAAGAAAAAAAAAACACCAACCCAAACCACTCTTGATGACTGTGGTGGAGAGGAGGCATTGCCTGGTGTTGAAATGTCATCCAGTGCATTCAAATAACATGCACAATAGCCACTTAAAAGATTTTAGTTTCCTTCTAATGCCAACCAGTTGGAGCAGTTTTCTCAAGAGCTCTTACCAGTGAAGGTTGAAAAATGGTGTGCAGGGCTAATAATGATTTTTCAACCAGCAATGTGGCAGTTGGGGTGACAGTGCCAGTAAAGCAGAAGGGTGGCAATAAATTCTGAAAGAGATCCTGCTGGACAGGACCCCAAACTACCAGGTCAAATTCTGGCTCTGTTGACATGGGTGGGATGCATTTGTTGACTTCTATAAAACCAGATTTTGTTGCTGGAGTGACTGGCTTCTCATTTAAATGTTACTTAACATTTTTATGTACACTTAACACGCTGGGTTTTTCTTACTCCAGCTTGCTACAATATAAAGCTTCACATATGAATATAATAGTTTCAAGCAATTACTGACAAAATTAAAAGGGATAAAATATCCGTTCTTTTGTTTTCGCACGTTTAATTTCAGATTTGTATCATCCATAAATGTCAATGGGGAAAAAGACATCAAATAAAAAAGAAACAAAACGTTTGCCACATCCACTTTGGCCGAGGCATTGCATTAGATAGTATTTCAGTACTGAACTTGCAAATATGTGAAAGATGAGATTGTGATAATAAATAATTAGCCATATTCTTGGTGATGTTTTTTTAAAGGTTAACAGTTTCATACTGAATGAAAAGCAAACAAACAGTGGCGAATTAAGAAGTTAAAACTGCATTCTCTGGGAGTGCCCACTGTGATAATACTTCCTTACATGACTATGCAATAAAAACCCTCTCCAGTACATCAGAAAAAGGAAATCCTTCCATAAAAGTGCAAGTTGCACAGAAAATGTAGTAATTATGTGCAACTATCTTCTATGTGAGAGAAAATTATCATCTGGTCTTGTTAAATTTAGTTATAAAAGAGTTCACCTATCTATCATTTCAGTTTAAAGGAACATTTTTAATACTTTCACTTTTAGTTAGCAGCCAAGCAGTTTCTCAGACTTTTAAAAACAGATTTTCCCTCTGATTCATTTGTGTAAATGCTTCATTGCCTCAGTGCTGTGACAGTTTTTTTCAGTTCAGAGGGGGGAAGCCCAAATTCGTTGTCATTACCAGCTGCAGGAGTAAATCCCATCAGAGAGAAAAACACCAGCAAATTTAGTTAGAAAACGAAAGTTTTTAAACAGGTCCTTCTTTGCCAGTGAAAATTCTAAGTACTTGGCATCAGGTGACACACCTATGACTCCTACATGGGGAGTGGAGAAAACACTTGGGTGACTTCAACCCAAGTCGTTTGAACTGCTGTAAATATTCTCCTTTGTATATAGAAAGCTTTATAATATTTTTTCTCTTTGCATGAAGACACACCACATATCTTTGGTTCAGAAAAAAAAAAAAGTAAATATTTTTATAAAAAATTCTTAGTGGCTTAGAAAAGATTAAACTCAGAAAACTCAGCAAAGAAATATTAAGTGTTCTGATTTATTCAAATTTTTCAGATCTGCAAAATCTCATTAATCCTGACAACATATCTGCTTAATGCTGGCAAGAATATTAGCTTTGCATTTCAGATTTTCACTGGGTTATTTTTAGTTCTTCTGAAGCCTGGGAAATAAGAAATATAACCGCTTTGAACAGTCAAAGAGCCAGCTCTAGCAGGGCCTCTGAATCTGATTAGATAAAACAACAAAGAAGTTCTGTTAGGGCAGAAGCAGGAAGAACTAAGGTGGGTGGCAATATCTGTTATAACTCAGGGGAAATGTAGCCTCAAATCACTCAAAAGTGGGTGAAAAAATAACATAAGCAATGGACAACTTTCCCACATCTTAGGTCACTCTCCAAATGTAGTTTGAAAAATTTTCTCTGTGCTCAACCTTTTTTTTTTGTTTTTTATGGGTTTGCTTTGCTTTGCTTTTTTGATTGTTTGGGTTTTTTGCTTATTTGTTTTCATTAATTTTTAAGTACAATAAATGTCCTATGCATGTGTGTTTATTTTAAAGCTAATTTACGGGAGCATCACTGCAGATAAGCATCCAAAAAAGCAAATACGTGCAGAAACAGTGTGAAATCTTACATGACAGGTTTGCAATGTTCAATTGCAAACATGGTGCTTGTTCCTCACGTGGAGATGTATAAGAACAGTGACTCCAACCTGTCCTCCACCTGCGTGTAACTGCTGGCATTCCTCTGCTCCATCTTCCCTGGGACAGAGCGTGTATGAAAACTAATGCTAATCCAACATCACTTTGCATTGTTCCAGTGGTCCAGACCCCAATGCCAGGGGCAGTGCATTCATCAACGGCCCTTTGAGCTCCAATGGAGTGGTGGAGATGTAACCACCAGAGTTCAAGCTTGGTGGGCAGGGTCTGCTCAACTCTTTGTGGCTTCTGGTAAAAGGCTTGTAGTAGTTGTGCTGCTGAGGTAATAATTTCATTAGGCAGTTAGTTACTGGACATGATTTGTCTTCTGGCTTGAAAGGTCACTACTGTGTTAATGGATCACTTGCTTTGCTTTATGATTCTAGAAATAAAATTTGGAATTACCATTAATTTATTTGCCAAGAGTTTGATTTAACTTTTTAACCAATAATGTATTCCACAGTTTTCCTGACTTCCTGCCTGCTACAAGCAGGATTCCTGTGAAACGAGTGCTTTGTTAGTGGTTTGTAGTTTGTTTCTATGACATTTCCAGCAGGCTAAAGGTAGTTCAGTGTACATATGGACATGAGGGCTGGAGTGTAAAATTTATCCCAACTACCTTCTCCAGCACTTCTTGGGGCCTAGGTGCAGATCCCCCACCTATAACAGAATTATAGCATGCTGCCTTTGTTGCCTTGTGCTGGTGGAGCTTGACAAGGAGGTCTAGTTCTCCACCAGGTGAAGAAACCTTTCTGGTGTCAGCATGTGTCCTTCTTTTTGGTTAATTTTTTCATACTTGGTAATAAAGATAATAAAAATTAATATTCTGTGTAGAGAAAGCAAAAGTTAACCAGAGAGGTACTATGGAAAAGAGAACTTCATCACTCTGAAACTCTCAAATGTGGACAAGCAGATGATGTTTGGGGTTATTTTTTTTCTAAACAGTGTTTTAGGTAGGGACACGACCTGTCATTACTTAGAAATTTCCAGCAGCTGAACATTTGCTGTCTATCTGCCACCCACCTAGTACCAAAATGCCACCAAGAGATCAGCTTGTTGAAGGACTAAAATAGTCCTTAAAGCTTAGCCTCGAAGGACTATGACACCTGCTTTCCTGTGTCTTTTCTTTCTCTCCATATCCACCCCACTAATCTCCTATTAGCTCCTAAGGTACCAGAAATAAACACCAGCAGACCCAAGGTTCAGACAGTCTGTATTTAAAGACCTGGGAAAACTGCCTTTTTGCAAGTATTTGTCTGGAAAATAATACCTAGCTTAAGGATTTTAAACCAAGTGAGGTTCTTTGTTGTTTCAGGCTTCTGGGAAGTGGTAATTTTCTTAATGTGATAAGAAACTGAAATGTTTTCAAAGAAAAGACACTTAAATGTGTGGCCTGTGTGGATTAGTAGCACTGGAAGTTGTTGTCCCACGAATCCCTTAATTACAACAAATCTTCCCCGGAGAGCTGCTATATTTACTTAATAGAATATTAAGCTATGATTTTTATATGTCTACTAAAGGTATTTAGGTGTCACTGTTTTCTTGCAGCGCAGTAATCTTTGATTTCATTTCATTCCAGTTTTGCCAAGCTGGGGCTTTTTGTTCATTTCCTCCACTCTGAGGGATAAAATAACCCGGTGTGAAAGCCTTTTAAGGTTCAACAATACTGTTCAAGCATGGCATCTGCAACTAATAATCAAGACTATTCAACTTTGAATGAAAAATCAGAAAAAAAAGGTCTAATTATCATGGCAAAGGGAAGATGTTTGACTCATCTTCGGCAGTTTGGATTACATGTGTGGGATTGTGTTTTGGACGGAGCACTCCAGAATAGCAACACTCCATCAAAAACACAGTCCTGCACCTGTATTCCAAATGGCTGAATAAGGCAAAACACATGGCATCTGAACACTGTGAATCAAATTAAAGAAAAAATAAAAAAAAAAAAAAAAAAAAGAAAGGAAAGCTGGAAGAGAAATAAAGACAAGCACCATAACGTTGGTGTGTGTGAAGACTTGTTTCTCTAAAGCTCCCTGAGTGATTTATTTCTCACTAAACCTCTGTTCGCAAGCCATGTTTGATTTTGCTTGATGCTGATATAGACACTGCAACTGGATCTTATGGAAAGGGCTGCCAGCAACTGTTTGATCCTGATAAATTACAAGAACAGGCACAATTTACAATGAGAAGCTATTGCTGCTTCTGGCCCTAATGTGTGATGAGGTTTAAAACATGGTGGGCCAAGATTCTCCTTTGCCTAGTGGCCCCCTCAGACCATTTGCAGAAGAGAATAAGAAGAAAATTGCATTCACAGCAAGAGCCAGACTCCATTTTTTTATCAAAGTTGAGCATCTGTGTGTGTATCTGCCTGGCTTTGGAGGAAGAGATGTTGTGGGGTAAAGAGGTACAAGAAGAATGTCTAGTCCACATGTTTGGAAACTCATGTTTTAACTGAGCAGACCCTTCCTTTGGCTTCTTCTCCACGTGCATGTGGCACAGCAACAGACCCCCCCCTCTCCCCAGCATTTATGCCTGTGATGCATATGTGTTGTGAACATTGAAGTATTTGCTTTGGAGAGTTAATCGATGACTGGCTGATTATTTGATTATCACAGTGTTGAGTCTGAAATGTAATAAGTGTTGAAAAACACCCAATAGTTGGATGTGGAAAGAGGTGCAAATTCAGAAGGGGATGTGAAGTGATCTGAATTAGAACTCCCTGTGTATTTTCTTTGCAGTAGCATTCCCAGACACCTGCCTCTGATTTCAGCAATGTATACAAGCCACAGCCCACACCCAGGAGAGTAAAGCTGGATTTCTTGACATATTTCATTGCTTAGAAGCTTTTGATAATCCACTTAGATGCCTGTTTTTTTTCTTTTTTAGGGGACTTTTAGTCTAATCAGAGTAACATCAACTTCAACTTACTGTGACAAGAGTTGATGGTCCTGGAGGCTGATTTTAATTATATATATAAAAACAACAACAAGAAACCTCAAACCAACCAAACCTAAAGAATGCAAGGGAAGGAAAGGGATGTTGCAGGTAAAAAAGGAGCAAGGAAAAGGCAACAGATGCATGTTTAGAAACCTGTGTGTTCTCTGAGCAACTTGTATTGCTGATGCCTCCCATAGGGCAGCCTACAAGGGCAGAAGAGACAATTTCAAACTTCAGAATGTCTCATACATGAAGAACTTGCTTCATATAACCATGGGAAGCTACTCATTGCATTTTAAACCAGCCTCTGTGATACCATAATGGTGGGAAGTGAGAATCACTGGACTTTACCCTTTCACCTGCATGGACTCCAGCCAGCAAACGTGCATGGTGATGGAGCTGATGACCAAAGACAGACACAGTCAGATGTGCATGGTGATGGAGCTGATGACAAGAGACAGTCAGGTGTGCATGGTGATGGAGCTGATGGCCAGAGACAGTCAGACATGCATGGTGATGGAGCTGATGACCAGAGACAGTCAAAGGTTCATGGTGATGGAGCTGATGGCCAAAGACAGAGACAGTCAGACATGCATGGTGATGGAGCTGATGACCAGAGGCAGTCAAAGGTTCATGATGATGGAGCTGATGGCCAAAGACAGAGACAGTTAAATGTGCATGGTGATGGAGCTGATGACCAGAGGCAGTCAGATGTGCATGGTGATGGAGCTGATGACCAAAGACAGACACAGTCAGACATGCATGGTGATGGAGCTGATGGCCAGAGACAGTTGAGCTGGCCACATGAATTCACCCCACACATCAGCTTTGCTTCAGCTGAGTCGACACGGCCACAGGGGGTGTCACAGCTTTTCAGAGAGAGGTTTCCACATGTCCCTTTTGCCTCCTGCAGGCAGAAAACTACCTCGCCTAGTTCAAATTTCATCAGGAGCCATGTTTACTGAGTTGTCAGAGATAAGCCTGGCTCTGGAGGCAAATGTTAACAAGGGTAACAGAAATGCCAGCAGTGAGCACATATGGCACTGTTTGTACTCTTAAGTTTGAAAGAACTAAACAAGTTAACAAATACAGATGTTTAAAATCAGTAAGAGTGTTTAATGAAAACAAACAAAATACTGTAGTCTATAAAGCAAAACTTGTTTTTCTTCTGCTCCTTTTGGCCAGCTGGGATTAGTGTTTTTCTGAGCCTATACCCTCCTTTGACATATGGGATGTTTTTGGGGACATTAGTCCCAGCAGATGCTGGGTGGCTCTTGGGTGGATGCCTCTGATTTTTAGTTAGTTAATCAATCAGCTGTTACAACCATGTGTATCCTATGATTTAACACATGCATAACAATAATACTGGATTAGGAAGAACAAACTGTTTCACTGCAAAGGATATTTTCTTTCTTAGTAATATTGCATACAATATGAGCTTTTCTTTAACATAAACAAAGGATTCATGCTATTTTTTTTATTTTTTTTTTTTCATTTAGCCGGTGCCCTTCATCCCCATGGGTCAAATTGTGCTCGGGATTGCATTAGTACAAATGCAGAGTACCTCCGCTGAGCTCAGAAAAGCTCTTTCCATTCACTTCAAAGGGTGCTGCTGCAAACCTTATGCAGCCTGCTTTGCACAGGCATCAGTAGCCACTTCCTGCCTAGTAAACTGCTTAAGTGATGTTCCCTCAATTAAAGAGACTCATGTAATGCTTTCCTTCATCAGAAGGTTAAATAGTATCACACCACTTGCCTAGAAAAATCTCCTTCCTGTGCATCCTGCTCTTGTTTTTGCAAGGAAAACTATTTTTTTTGGTTAATCTTCAAGCTCCCGCTGCAGATACGTGCTAAGCTACTAGCACCCATGACATCATCCTTGGCTTCAGCCTTTGGAAGTGGAATAGGATTTAAAAAGATGAAATTCTGGTAGCAAAAGTCACACTCGAAGTTGAAGTTTAAAACAAAACTGACAATAAAATCAACTGCCAGGAAATGGACTCTTTTTTAAATTAGACATCTATCATGTTAGCTTTGGGTTAATCTCTGGAGCCAGCTCGAGGATGAATGAGGTAATATTTGCACATGTTGTGGATAAGATAGAATGAAAATGGATTTTCTCTTTTTTTTTTTCTCTTTTTTATTTTGGCTGAAGTGCTACAAAGATTATGAGCCTGATGGTTGGAATCAGTATGAGCTGTGATTGACGGGTTATGTGTGAAGCAGCAGATTAGACTGGTTTTAATATGTTGCATGAGGGTCTCTGAAAGTCCTGGGCTATGTACAAAGGGTTGTGAATAGGGGCACTTGCAAGAGGTAGGGAGATAAGTGATAAGTGGCGGGTTGACATAATTCTGGAAAGAGCTCTCAGAGCCAACACATTTAGTGGATAAGTTTAAGGACCTGGTTTCATTGCTTTAGTTGTAAGTGCCAGAGATTGAGGCTTAACAGGGAGTCAGGACTTGGTGACAGAGCCAGCTAAAAGATGGCTGGATGGAAGTTATAATGCACACAAGAAAATGAAACGTTGAGTCATAACCTGCTGTAGTAACAACCACTTTTGCTATTACAGAAACTATCTGAAAATTTGTTTTTGTCTGTGTTAATAGTATTTAAAACACAACACAAATTACAGCTGGGAAAGGGATTCCATCAATTCCTGTTTTCTGTGCTTTTTGTGGAAGCTTTTCTTAGCCTCTGACTGTTCTCTCAAGCATACTCCTGGCACAGGCCAACATTTGCTCAGCGTTTGCACCAAACTGCCTTTGAAAGGTTGACATGTGCAGAAACTTTCAGAGAGTTTCAAAGTGTGGGTCTCAGGTGGCTTCAATTTGTCTTATTCTTTTTTTTTTTTTTTGGTGGCCTCAGTGGTTTTCTGCATAATCTTGACAGTTCTGGAGACCCACTTAAGTTCAATCAGTCCTTTACAAGAACCTGCCCAGGGGTCCGTGTTGCAGCCTTTGTGATGAACAACTCCAATTGCTGGTCCTTTGATCTGTTTCTCCACAGCAGTGAAGCTGCTCTGAACGTCCTAGGAGGCTGCAGGAACAGAGGTAGAAGAGGACTACAGGTAAAGCTCCACCTACAGACACTCAAATGAGTTTTGTTGCACCTTTTGTGCTGTTCCCCTTGTGTCTTCCACTGGAAGAGGACTGAAGGGCATGCAAGGGGCAGGGATAAAAAGTGTGCATGAGGGCTAAGAAAATAAGTGAGATGTTGCATTGGTCTTTGCACCAGAGTCTTTGTCCAGGAGTGACCATTACATACCCAAACACAGCACTTTTAAGTGTGGTTTGGAGTGCTTGTCCATGAGAGATGTACCTGATGATGCAATATACTGCTCAGAACACATCAGAACAATGGAAATATTGACTTTATTGTACATCCTCCATGTTTATTTCCACCTAACAGTGGTGGAATGGAAGTGAAAAGGTTTTAAAAAGGTTGCACTTCTCTATTTTTTTGTTATCCAAAGAGTCTCTGGTTTTTGGTTGGTTTTGCTGTGTTTTTTTCTCTGCATTCACTTTGACGTGTGGAAAGCTGTTTATGTGATATTTACACCACAGACCTCCCTGTGAAGAAAGTTAGACAACATCTCTGCAGGTGCTTATGACTATAAATGTTACTTTTGTAGTTTGCCAAATGGAAAATGCACCCAACAGCATCTTCTTGAACCTGAAAATTGTTTTCCAGATCAGTCATCAAGCACATCATCAAAGGAAATGGCAGAGCAATTCCTCTGACAATAGCATGAGAATGATGATGAACCAGATGTGAAAGAGTACAAATATTAGTGAAAATAATACTTTCCATCTACCCGAGCATGACAAAGCTTCAGAAAACTCATTGATAGCGATTGAATGCACAAGGAAAACAAGTGTGTGCTTTTCTGACTGGAAATGCAGGCTGGAAGTCTTCTGGATGAGCTCACAAGTGACATGTCATCAATAGCAACACCACCCAAATGCCACTCATCCCTTTGACTGGGGCTCATATGTCCCTATAGAGCCTGATCCTGAGGTTGAAAACAACATAACCCTGGTACTTGAGAAACAGAAGATAAGGCTTCACTCTGGCTTTTACCAGGATGCTAGTGCTAACATGTAAATGATGCAGATTAATCATATTTTATCTATTTAACTAAGCTTAGGGCTCTTCTTTATCAGCAGCTGAAGTATGTACCAACTGACCAGGTTTCTGTTGAGATTGGGTAACGGGAAACTGACATGATTATATCTGACAGTTTGGGGTTTTTTTCACCACTGTTGCTTCATGTGAGAGCTTCAATAGCCCATCTGGCCTCCGTTGGTGATTTTATTACTTGACTTCAGTATATTGTGATAATACTATTTCAAAATAGTCATATCATCAAGCATCTTTCAAAATAACAAATGTTTATAAACATAAATATAGATATATCCCTGTTTCAGCTTATAGTCCTCGTCATCCTTTACCCACCAAACTTGTGGCATGTGTGGTTTTATTCCAATATTAAAAGGGAGATATAAAGTTATGTGGCCATCCTATC
>VYZU01023946.1:16148-33827 GCA_013401355.1 Ceyx cyanopectus | reverse complement strand
TTTTTTTTTTTTTTTTGGTGGCCTCAGTGGTTTTCTGCATAATCTTGACAGTTCTGGAGACCCACTTAAGTTCAATCAGTCCTTTACAAGAACCTGCCCAGGGGTCCGTGTTGCAGCCTTTGTGATGAACAACTCCAATTGCTGGTCCTTTGATCTGTTTCTCCACAGCAGTGAAGCTGCTCTGAACGTCCTAGGAGGCTGCAGGAACAGAGGTAGAAGAGGACTACAGGTAAAGCTCCACCTACAGACACTCAAATGAGTTTTGTTGCACCTTTTGTGCTGTTCCCCTTGTGTCTTCCACTGGAAGAGGACTGAAGGGCATGCAAGGGGCAGGGATAAAAAGTGTGCATGAGGGCTAAGAAAATAAGTGAGATGTTGCATTGGTCTTTGCACCAGAGTCTTTGTCCAGGAGTGACCATTACATACCCAAACACAGCACTTTTAAGTGTGGTTTGGAGTGCTTGTCCATGAGAGATGTACCTGATGATGCAATATACTGCTCAGAACACATCAGAACAATGGAAATATTGACTTTATTGTACATCCTCCATGTTTATTTCCACCTAACAGTGGTGGAATGGAAGTGAAAAGGTTTTAAAAAGGTTGCACTTCTCTATTTTTTTGTTATCCAAAGAGTCTCTGGTTTTTGGTTGGTTTTGCTGTGTTTTTTTCTCTGCATTCACTTTGACGTGTGGAAAGCTGTTTATGTGATATTTACACCACAGACCTCCCTGTGAAGAAAGTTAGACAACATCTCTGCAGGTGCTTATGACTATAAATGTTACTTTTGTAGTTTGCCAAATGGAAAATGCACCCAACAGCATCTTCTTGAACCTGAAAATTGTTTTCCAGATCAGTCATCAAGCACATCATCAAAGGAAATGGCAGAGCAATTCCTCTGACAATAGCATGAGAATGATGATGAACCAGATGTGAAAGAGTACAAATATTAGTGAAAATAATACTTTCCATCTACCCGAGCATGACAAAGCTTCAGAAAACTCATTGATAGCGATTGAATGCACAAGGAAAACAAGTGTGTGCTTTTCTGACTGGAAATGCAGGCTGGAAGTCTTCTGGATGAGCTCACAAGTGACATGTCATCAATAGCAACACCACCCAAATGCCACTCATCCCTTTGACTGGGGCTCATATGTCCCTATAGAGCCTGATCCTGAGGTTGAAAACAACATAACCCTGGTACTTGAGAAACAGAAGATAAGGCTTCACTCTGGCTTTTACCAGGATGCTAGTGCTAACATGTAAATGATGCAGATTAATCATATTTTATCTATTTAACTAAGCTTAGGGCTCTTCTTTATCAGCAGCTGAAGTATGTACCAACTGACCAGGTTTCTGTTGAGATTGGGTAACGGGAAACTGACATGATTATATCTGACAGTTTGGGGTTTTTTTCACCACTGTTGCTTCATGTGAGAGCTTCAATAGCCCATCTGGCCTCCGTTGGTGATTTTATTACTTGACTTCAGTATATTGTGATAATACTATTTCAAAATAGTCATATCATCAAGCATCTTTCAAAATAACAAATGTTTATAAACATAAATATAGATATATCCCTGTTTCAGCTTATAGTCCTCGTCATCCTTTACCCACCAAACTTGTGGCATGTGTGGTTTTATTCCAATATTAAAAGGGAGATATAAAGTTATGTGGCCATCCTATCACAAGCTTCTGCCAGCTGTAAACCTCATCACAGTTCCTGTAAAGTACATTTCCACAGATCAAGTTACTGCCAGGGAAGACTTTAACAATCTTCTACCCCACTTTCAACCAGCAACAATTAGTATTAGCAAATGGTCCAGGCCACTGCCTGGAATCACATGTGATTTCTATTCAAGAAAGACAAACTTCTATTCAAACCAGACCCATAAGCTAAACACATGAGTTTCCCTGCTTAAAATAATGAATCTGAAGTAGTTTCTATCATTCATTTGAAAAAACACTCTCACATTTGAAATCAAGTTGGCTATTTTCCCTTGTCTGTATTAGCCATCTGGTAAGGGTGACTTTTCTAACGCTGGTGTCTAGGGCTAGGATTTATTCTTAAACAAAAAAACCAAAACGACCAAAACCAAACAGCTTCTCCTTCCCACCTTTTATTTATTTATTTATTTATTTANTTTTTTTTTTTTTTTTTCATTTTTGGATCCTGTCCTTTTGATATAGGTAAAACTCATCCTATTTTTGAAAACAGAGAAAAAAAACCCCAACAAAACACACATGGCATAACTTCCTCTATGAGATCTTCAATATATTTTACAGTCAAAATGGAGTTTTGTATGTGATGATTTAAGAAGGCACACTCATGCTTTCAGGTCATTAAAGTGCATTGTAAAAATAATAGTGGAACAAAGAGCTTATTCTCTAGAAACGATGCACACCCTCTTCTCCATGGAATATTGAAGGTCTGTTTCATTTTTCAGTCTAAGGGAAGTTCAAGATGCTATTTCCTCACCACATACCTCAGCGGTGCATGACCCCTGAAATAAGAAATGAAGGGATTTATAGACAAAAGAAAAATCTTGGCACTTCTTAACATTTTGCTCCTCTTCCTGAAGAAAAGACCTTTAGAACAAATCCTCTTAGTGCTGTCACAGGGGGGTTGCTCTGTCAGACATCATGCACCCTATTTGTCTTGGATGCTGGGCTGGGGGAGCCAGGGCATTTGTTAGATGCTGCCTTGTAACAAGGACTAGTGAAACAACATAGAGCTGAAAATGTCCTGTATCTGCACCTGTATCTGGACTGGTTGTCCACAATGAGGTTGAATAGCAAGCACAACACCTAACAGCAAACTATTGGTACCAAATTCTAGCAGTGGCCTTGATCTGCATTCCCATGCTTGGTAGTAACTCTAAACATGAGGTGTTCTCACTGCCAGAAGCAGCCACTGTCTGCAAAACTTGCTGCTGACTTCAGACAGTGCAGTTAGTTAGAAAACCTGAGCTGAAAATTAAAATCACTGAACAGAATTTGTTCAGTTCTCACTCCAACCAGGAAAACTCCCTATTGAGTGGAAAGAAAAATGCAGATATAAGAAGGAAAAATGACAAAAGAGGTGGCTGAGAGGAAATGGAGAATCTTAACGTGGATGTGGAAAAGAGATGGGGAAGAACCCTCTGTGAAGGGGTTGGTTCCTCCTGGGTAAGTGAATGGGAAAGAATTCAGCTTTTACCACAAAATCACCTTTGCCTGTTATCTCTACCCTGTTAACAGCAGACCACCAAATTCCGTGCTGTATGGTAACCCAAGAGGCAGAGTGCAGTGACATTTGCTGACAGCAGTCCCTGCTGGTGTTTCTGGAGGTGCATCAGCCTGTGAAGACAGGTAGCCCTGAGCTCAGATGGGCACCTGTGCTGTGGATGTGAAGGATCTACGACTGTCCCCTGCATCAGCATCAACCTGCAGCATCCCCAGCATGGGGACAGCAAGACACAGCAGTCTGAGGCTCACGAGCACCTGTGTGGAGGGAGGAATAACCCAGGCAGGATATTTGGTGTCCTGTAAGAAGATACTGAAGCCTTGGTCTCTGTTCTGTCATGAGGGGTGTCCAGTGCAGGGCCTTCAACAGCTGCTCAGTTTGCTTGCTGGATAAATGAGGACATGCCTCTCCTGTAGATTTTTAAATATACCCTTCTAATCCAAATAATAAAGCACTGCTGGAAATAACATTTGCAACGTTTTGATCAGTCAATGATGCAAGGTTTGTGAGGGGAGGCAATATATTTTATGATGCTACTCTGAAAACACAGACAAGCTTTCAGCAAGCAAACTCTTCCTCAGGTCATTAAAGCTGTGCCTGGAAAGCCATGGACATTTTGGTTTTGTAATCACTTTTCTGGTAAAAAAAGTGGCCTAAGACATCAGAAAAATAGAAAGCAAGCTGAAATTGCACAGTTGCCTGGGAAAATTTTCTGTAACATTTATGCCACTTGCTGAATTCTGAGAATTTAAAATGAATCATGATTTTAAAATCTCTCAAGGATTCCTGATGAAGTGAGGAACCATTAGCTCATCAATTAGCAGGAAGTGTTTAGAAACTTTAGAATTATTATTTTTTTAAAGTAAAATAGTAAACAGACTTACTGCACATAGGAGCAGATGTGGTAAGAGTAGGAAGGATAAGCACTTGTCACCAGTGCCCTTGAACTACACAATGGCTCTTTATAGAGCAGCCATTGCTAGCTGTGACACATTGTTTATTTATGATTATCTAGTCCACACATCCCTGCAGGAATTACTGAATCATTTAGGTTGGAAAAGAACTTTAAGAATATCAAGTTCAATTGTTAACCCAGCACTGCCAAGTCCATCACTAAACCATGTCCCTGAGCACCACATCTCTGTGCCTTTTAAATACCTCCAGGGATGGTGACTCCACCACTTCCCTGGGCAGCCTGTTCCAATACTTAACAACATTTTTGGTGAAGAAATTTTTCACAATGCTCAATCTAAACCTCCCCTGGCACAACTTGATGCCATTTTCTCTTGTCCTATTGCTTGTTACTAGGGAGAAGAGACTGATCACCACCTCACTCCAGCCTCCTTTCAGGTAGTTGTAGAGAGCAATAAGGTCTCCCCTGAGCCTCCTTTTCTCCAGGCTAAATAGACCCTCATAAGACTTGATCTCTAGACCCTTCATCAGCTTCATTGCCCTTCTCTGGACACACTCCAGCACCTCGATGTCTTTGTTGTAGTGAGGGGAAGATGCTGTTCAACTCTTCTCACCATTGTCCCTGTCATTTCCAGATCCAGCTGAGAAAGGAATTGAAGATCCACCTAGGGAGGAGGACTGTTCTTCTGGAGATGCAGCCACTAGTCCAGATCATCAGTCCAACGTGCAAAGAGTTATTTCTTACATAGCAATAATATCTGCTCACAGCCTCTTCTGTGCTCCACTCAGAGCTGGGGTGAATGAGGAGGGTGGGGAAACCACCATCACCCACAATGGCTGTTTTCAGCTTTAACTGTCTAGACCATTTCCTTGTGACTCTGGGCTTTCTGCAGGTGATGCCTCATGAGTTGGGGCTGCATCACACAGGTTTCCCAAGGATTATACATCAGAGTCCTCTTTGTGCTTTCCTGGGATGTTAAGCCTTGCTATTTACTGCAAAGCAGGGGGGTTCATAATCACCATGGGACTTGTGGGAGAAGCTGAGACACTGCAGCTCTGCAGCCTGGCCCCCAGCAGACCCCCACGGTGGCCATCAGCCTGCCTCAGGGCTGTGTCCCTTCACGGGAGTCAGCAGAGGGTGCTCCTGCAGCAAGGCAGCCCGTTCCCTCTGCCATATATCCCTACCTTAACCAACATGCCCAATAGGAAGTATTGCTTTATAAATTATTAACCACAGTGCTCTGACACACTAGCAGACTCACATCTGCGGACATTTTATGTAAAAGACAAGTAATGGGAGAAGGTGAGATCTTCAAAGTGTCTTGTAACCCAAGAAGGTCTCTACTGTATAAGCACAGGAGGCAGCAAGGGATTGCAAGGAGTTGTGTTTGGGCTACAGTGAGAGCCAGTACTCTTCCAGCCAGGGTCTGACTGCTGGGGCCAGCACAGTGCCTTTGGCAGCAGCAAGCTTCCTGATGGCAATAATGCTTGAAGGGAAGCCTGCAGGGAATATTTCGTTCAGTGCCTCTCTTTTTGGGTGGGCAGGCCCACAGCCAGCTGCTGAGCATCTGCTGGCACAGCTGGATGTGTAGGGGTGTGAGAGGGATGGCAGAAGGGCTACAGCACAGAGGTGGCACAGCTGATGGCAGGAGACATGACACCAATGGCTGCTGTCAGGAGAAAAGACACCATAAAAGCAGAAGGAAAAAGTAAAATAATAAATGGAGGGAATAATCCACTTATACACCACTGGGAAGTGCCCCCACCTTGATGACCTGGAAGATCTGCTGTAGACAGCTGTATTCTAGGTGCTGCATCATCTCATTAAAGCCAGTTAATGTGCTGGAGTTGTCACAAATACTTTCAGGTTGACAGCTTTTTCTGCTCAGTTATTTGTTGGTGTCCAAGAGGATGGGAGCTGAGGGACTTTTGTGTTTCTTATATAATTTTTGCCATTAAAATTCTCACTCAGCATGTCCTCCTCTTGTCACGTTGAAAAAACCTAGTGCAATTACCAAGCATTTGGGTGTAGTCAATAAAATAAAATAAAATAAAATAAAATAAAATAAAATAAAATAAAATAAAATAAAATAAAATTTGTTACACTATCTCACTCATGTCACCTGAGGAATACTCTTCTAACAAAGAGGATGTAAACAGACATAAATTAGGCTATAACTACAGAAGAGTAAATAATAGTCAGAGTGTTTTGTCAAGTTGTTCAGTTAATAGTTTTGCTATCTTCAGCAGGAAGAAGTTACTTGATCAACAAACTTTTGTTTTTTTCCTGATATCAGAATAACTTTGATAAGTTTGGTGTCCTTTGCCCAGAGTGACTGGCCAGCTTTGCCTTCATATTCTTCTCTTTTAACCACTTCCTTAATATAGACTTTTCCTAAATGGTTTATGATTTTTTTTCAAATAGACATTTATAATTCAGAGGAAAACACCCAAACTGTCTTCCAGACCCTTGATAATGAGCAAGGCTCTTTCCAGTGCACTTTTATTCCCCCTTCNATGCTTGAAGGGAAGCCTGCAGGGAATATTTCGTTCAGTGCCTCTCTTTTTGGGTGGGCAGGCCCACAGCCAGCTGCTGAGCATCTGCTGGCACAGCTGGATGTGTAGGGGTGTGAGAGGGATGGCAGAAGGGCTACAGCACAGAGGTGGCACAGCTGATGGCAGGAGACATGACACCAATGGCTGCTGTCAGGAGAAAAGACACCATAAAAGCAGAAGGAAAAAGTAAAATAATAAATGGAGGGAATAATCCACTTATACACCACTGGGAAGTGCCCCCACCTTGATGACCTGGAAGATCTGCTGTAGACAGCTGTATTCTAGGTGCTGCATCATCTCATTAAAGCCAGTTAATGTGCTGGAGTTGTCACAAATACTTTCAGGTTGACAGCTTTTTCTGCTCAGTTATTTGTTGGTGTCCAAGAGGATGGGAGCTGAGGGACTTTTGTGTTTCTTATATAATTTTTGCCATTAAAATTCTCACTCAGCATGTCCTCCTCTTGTCACGTTGAAAAAACCTAGTGCAATTACCAAGCATTTGGGTGTAGTCAATAAAATAAAATAAAATAAAATAAAATAAAATAAAATAAAATAAAATAAAATAAAATAAAATTTGTTACACTATCTCACTCATGTCACCTGAGGAATACTCTTCTAACAAAGAGGATGTAAACAGACATAAATTAGGCTATAACTACAGAAGAGTAAATAATAGTCAGAGTGTTTTGTCAAGTTGTTCAGTTAATAGTTTTGCTATCTTCAGCAGGAAGAAGTTACTTGATCAACAAACTTTTGTTTTTTTCCTGATATCAGAATAACTTTGATAAGTTTGGTGTCCTTTGCCCAGAGTGACTGGCCAGCTTTGCCTTCATATTCTTCTCTTTTAACCACTTCCTTAATATAGACTTTTCCTAAATGGTTTATGATTTTTTTTCAAATAGACATTTATAATTCAGAGGAAAACACCCAAACTGTCTTCCAGACCCTTGATAATGAGCAAGGCTCTTTCCAGTGCACTTTTATTCCCCCTTCTTTTGACCCATCTCTCCTATCAGGGGTGCACTAGTTATTTCTGAATAAAGGTAGACCTGTCTGCTCTTCCTGGAGCCCCCTGACTGCAGGGGGGATGCAGAGTGTGTGTGAGAAGATACATCTGCCCCTGAAGACAGGGCCTGTAGCTGGGAAGTTATTCCAGTAGTGACCTTTTCTTCTGCTGTGCAGTAGAGCCTTCAGCAAGCTATCAGTGCTCTGGGAACAGCAATGGCCACATGCACCAAGAGTGAGGCAGGTCAGCACTGACGTGTAGCAGCACACATTGAAAAGTAGCTGCAAGTCAAAGAATATATGAGAGCTGGGTAAAAACAGGATTGTCTGGTGGATATGAGGCAGCTCAAGTCCACTATATCCATTGCTGTTGACAGTGCTTGTAATTGCAGGCTTTTTTTTCCAAGAAAAAAAGAAGTGTAACATCAGCTGTGCACTAAAACAGACATTAAAGCTCTGCAATTCCTTGGATTATCTCACCAACGACACCACTAACTTGTCCTGCCTTCACACAACTGCAATTGAGAACATTTCCTCAGACCTAATTCCTCTGGATATTTCATTATCCAGAGGATAATGGATATTACTTATCCATTTTTATATATTTCATTATCCAGATGAGCTAGACTGTGTGAAGTGGCTTTTTGGTGGCTGGAACCATGGGATTAGCTGGGAGGGTGTGTGTTGTGTGGAATTAGGAGAAGAAGGTATTTTAAATCCCTGCCAACATGCAACACCTTCAATTCTAGCAGTTCCTGTGTCAAATCACAGAAAAAAAATTCCCATATTTAGGACTAAACAGGATGTTTAATAACTGAACAGCATTAGATGCACCAAACAGATGAAATCTGTATTTTGGGGAATAGTTCTTACCACAGGAGATTCTATCTTTATTCCTTAGAGACTGAGGGGAAGAACTGGGGATTATGTATCACTTAAATGTGCCACACACATTGTCTCTGAACACTGTGGTAAAGAGAAAAGAGCTTTCTAAGGTCATGGCTTCCCCTTGCTTAGTTGGATAACATTCAAGGAAAAAAAAAAAAAAGAAAAAAAAATTAATAAAGGAAGGGAATTTTTAGATGTTTCAAATTACCTTTGTTTGTTAGGCTGGAATATGATGTGTGGAAAAATTTTAAATCTTTAAGGCATCTTTTAATATTTTAGTTACCTGAAATATTAACTGATTTATTAGGTTCTATGATATTGGATCCAGGTCAGTACAGGAAATACTCAGCTGCAGTGGAGTCGCTACAAAAAAATAGGTCAGACTATCCATACATCTTCTTATATGATTGGGAAATTGCTTCCCAGATAGCATTGTAAGTAGAAATGTGAGGTTTTTGCATCTCACTTTATCCCCAGTTGTTGAAGTGGCCTCATCCTAACTCAAAATGCAACCAAAGCAAACCAAAAACTTAAACAGGTTACCTGGTCTACTACATTAGGCACAAGTGTAGCTCCATAAAAAAGTAGACGTTGTAATGCCCAACTTTTGGACATTATCTAAAAAAATATATTAGGATTGGTGGATGGGTTGAGTGCCTAAGAACAGAAACCAAAAAATCCAATAGGATGAACTAGAGTCAATAAACTAAGAAGTGGTGAAGTGAGGGGTATATCTTAAAGACCCAATTTACTGTGGAACTTAGATTATTAACTCTGGACTCATTGAGAATGGGGCCTTTAATGTCCTTTAGGAGTTAAGTTGCCACTACTTGATGGTGCTTAGCACGAGATGGATGGAACCTCTGCAGTGATGGGACGTGTCTTCTGGCAGTGTCACACCTGCAAAGCAGCAACACCCTTGTTCTCCATTTGTCTAGGGGAGAGATGGATTCCAGTCCAGCCTCGTGCTCACTGGCTGGGCCTGACAGAGGCCAAACAGGCCTTTGGGATGCAAGAGATCACCTCTCTGTCAATGCCAGTGCAACTCTTTGCATCAGTTCCAAGCTAAGTGAGAATGTGTGGCTGTTAATAAGGAGCCTGTCCCCACAGGCTAGTTCTCCAGCATCAAACAGTTTTCTTTTCCAACCCATACATCTCCTTTAAAAAAGTTGTCTCTGAACCAGTCACCAAGAACATAAAAAGATTACTCCTATCTCTGGATGGACATGTAATGAATTTTTATAGAAGAAAAGCCTCTGTTTTCTCTCTTTCACGTTGGCTGTCTTCCTGCCATTTTATTCCACACAGAACAGAGCAGCTGTCAGGAACGTGCATGTGTTTTACTGCAGTTGCATCCACAGTGACAACCAAAAATAATACAGGAGAGAGATAATTAACATATTGCTACTTTTCTCTTTGTACTGTGCTGCTTACAGATGTATTTACTAACATGCTGCTCTATCATGGCTCCCATTAGGGTTATAAAGTTTTCCTACATATGGGCTTTAAGCTTTTCTAAGCAGAAATTTGACTTTTATGAGAGAAACTTGATATCAGACAGTAATTTCAAAACTGACTTATTGCACACTTATTGGCTCAATTTGTGAAGTTTTATAAGATGTCATTATTTAATTCCCAGAGCCTGCTTACAGCTGCTGCTGCTCTTCTTGGAACACCTTTTTGCCTTGGCAAAATTGCACACTACAACCCCCTCCAGTTGGTAAACACACAAACAGACCATTGAGCTCTCAAACAAAGTATTCTGTATGCTTCTGTAAGTGATCCTCTTGCCTGCTTGAAGGATTGAGTCAACACTTCAGAAAACCAGGGGTTTCTGTGCATGACCATGCAGGCAATGGGTTATCTCCAGAGCCAGGATTGCCTGCAGTGTGGTTGGGCCAGCGAGCACGGCTGGAAGTGTGTTGAGGTGCAGATGTACTCACAGAATCATAGAATGGTTAGGGCTGGAAGGGACCTCCAAAGGTCTCTAGTGCAGCCCCCTGCAGGGAGCAGGGACACCCTCAACTAGCCCAGGCTGCTCAGAGCCTTGGCCAACCTCCCCTGGAATAGCTCCAGGGATGGGGCCTCAACCACCTCCCTGGGGAGCCTGTGCCACTGAGCCACCACCCTCAAGGGAAACAACTTCTTCCTGAGATCCAGTCTCAATCTTTGTCCTTTATAACATCTCCAAGTCTAGTCTCATAAGGGATCTGTTTAACCTCCCTAAGTGTTCTGTGAAGAGACCCAAAGTGGGCTGTGAAGAGGCATGAATTTATTTTAATTGCTATCATCTTGCAACGTTCACAAAAAGGATCTTTAATTACTGTCATCACAGGATTTTTTTCTGGAATTACTTCCCTTGAAGAACCAAGTGAGCACAGCCCAGAATCACACTGGTTTGGACTGAGGGAGTTGATAAGGAAGGAGGAAATGCTAGTTATTCTCTAAATCATTCTGGCAGTTGGATGACATTGACTTTAATCTTATTCACCTATCTCAGAGGAACCTGCAACGACTGGTAGCTTGTTCTTGCTGTAGTTGATTTTCTTTTCCATATGTCTCAGCATTCCTACATCTGGTGCAAGAAACCATAACAAAGCAAGCAAACCCATTACATTGCAAAGAACAAATGGGAAATGTTCTTGTGTGTGCTGTGTATGTGTGTGTTTTAAAATGTGGCCTTTTAGAGAGGTGTAAGAAGGCAGAAACCAGCCAGATTCATTTCAGCAGACATGTGGAAGGATGCCTTGGTTGGGAGGCTGGTCCAAGGCACTCCACTTGATCTCCTGCCACAGAGAGAGTTCCAGGCTCCTTTGGAGGGAGGTGGAGAGCAGACCCTGGAGCTCCAAGTCAGGAGCTCTGAGTGTCTCTGCATCCTCTCTAGCACCATCCTCAGCATAGATTATTATTTTTTTTACTTGATTTACTTGATTTTTTGATTGATTTTTTTACTTGATTATTATTTTTTTTACTCCTGTTCCAAATACACTTTTGAAACTGGACCACTAAGATGCAATTTGAGAACCAAGGTGCTGATATAACTTTAATTATCCTTGTATTAATGCTAGTGATTCAGCTATACTGAAACAGTCTAACTTATTTAATTAAATATACCCATTTATAGAGTGTAAAGGCAGGGTAACCTGAATCTGTTGCTGCCCTAAGGGGAGCCATACCTTATTTTCTGAAGCTCAGGGTAATTTCCTCTGTAGACTTGCCACCTTTCCACCAGCTAATAAGTACAGTATGCTGGAGATTAAAAACACTATCCAAGATCCCAGGTGATAATTTGGCAATCCTGCAATGGGAACACGAGTTTTCACTGCTTATTTATGTTTGCTTTGTAGTGTTTCAGTCTGTAACTTTAATATTTGGATTCAATACCTGGTAAGATGTCCTAGGAGATGTTAAGCTCTCTGAAGAGCACCAAAATGTTCTTGTCACTGTGAAAAGCTGGAGATCACTAAAACACAGTGTGTTGTTTATAACAGTGGTTGGCAGCAGGCATGGAGTGACAGTGATAATGCAAGGCATGTAGACCTTCACCCATCTTCCCAGACCCTAGAAATTAGTGCCTTAGTGATGCCCCACATAGACATCTACTATGCTTAACAACCTGAGACAGACCTACTTCACTACCTACTGTAGAAGCCACATCCCTGGAAACATTGATCTGAGCAACCTGGATGTCCCTTCTCATTGCAGGCTGGTTGGACTGGGTATTCCCTTCCAACTCAGACCATTCTATGATTCTGATTTGATGTGGAATTGTTCTGCTTGTCTGTCTTTGTATTTTCTCTAATTCTACTACACTGACTCACACCAGCTGAGGATCTGCTTCAAAGATGTGTACTTACCCATACATTTAAAACTAATATACAGGAACAATTGCCTCAATTTTTTTACTTGCCTGTATTCCATTGATGTGTTGGTCTCTGGGTGTACCTAATGGTTGATTTGAACACTTTAGTGGATAGTGTACATACAAATCAGAGAGTGCACATAAGCTTAGGAAGACGAACAAAACCCCTAAAGCTTCTTATAAAACAATGGAAACTAAAGTGCTCCATTAACCCTTCAGCTTGCTTAATTACCTGTTGCAAACTGCTTGGTTTCTTTTGCCTAACATGAAGTTCTGAATTTCATATACTGTTCTCCAGGAGAAAGGAAACCAAATCTGTACTGCATCTTCATTTTATTTGCTTTATTAGGAGTGCTGTTGTTGATTTCAAGGACAAGCACTGTGACTTTTCCAAATGTCTTTGCCCATGACTTTTTCCTGGTGGGACATCATGAGCTTCCCCTGCCATTGCCTTCCTAATCTTCCTCCAGCCATGGCTTTGTGGGAAGGCAAAGCATGTTATGAAAGTAGACCTCATTTCCTAAGCAAAATCAAACCCTCTCCAGGTCTTGTGTGACTCTGTACTTATTTTTCCCTCCTAACAATAGTATGTTTTGGCACTTGCATGCCTACAATGCAAACCCACCACCATCAGCCCAACCCCCAGTACACCAGCCATGCAGAAACTCTTTTCTGTGCTGATCACCATCAGAAAAAGGCAGTTTATTCTTTCCTGAGTTTTCTGATAGCTTTGACTGCATGGACAACAACTTCATCTGGGAAAAGGCTGTTTCCCTCTAGAGCTTTTTGGGACCTGCACCACAGCCCTTCTCTGTGCTAATGAGGCCTGTGGGCATCGAGCTGATTTAGTGGAAACTAACAGTCAGAGTTTAAATATGCTCTGATGACAGCTGACTTTACTTGCTAGAGCTGTTGCACAAGGCTTTTGCTAATGATTAAAGCAGATGGGGCAGGAGGAAGAAAGCAGAAAGTTTGAATGTGTGAGAGGTGAAAGGGCAGGAGAATTAGCCCAGAGATTTCCTGTGGTCTGTGGGTGTTTTGTGTTGTGTGCTAAATCAAAGAATTGTTTTTAATGAATGAAAGCGCTATACTTCAGCAGCTTAATTGCAGCTAGGTTTTTTTCTCCTGCCTCAGCAGGGGTGGATATTATTTTAGATGTGCTTGTGCTGGAGTATAAAATGGCTTTACCTTCCGGGGGTGTTATTCTGCAAATGCTTCATTTGGGGTGACCCTCAGAAAGGCTGGGCTGTGAGACATCCCTCTGCCTGAGCAGCGTGGCATGGCACGGGGCAGGGGGGAAGGTTTGGGGACAGCCCCCCAGCTGCCTAGGTGATAGCTGCCCACTGAGAAAACCTCTTGGAGCTCAAGAGGATTAGGGGAAACACAGGGAAAAACTTGTTCCTAGTGAGAGTGGCAGAGCCTGGCAGGGGCTGCCCAGGGAGGTTGTGGAGTCTCCTGCTCTGGAGACATTCCAGCCCCCCCTGGATCTGTTCCTGGGTGACTTGGTCTAGGTGCCCCTGCTCTGGCAGGGGGTTGGACTAGATGATCTCCTGGGTCCCTTCCACCCCCTGACACTGTGATTCTGTGATTCTGTGAAATGCAGCTCTTGCATCTCCTCTCCTGAATCTTCTCAGTGCCTTCCCAGTGCCCCCCAAATCCTCCTTGGAGGGGAGCACAGAAATCATCAGAGAATTGCCTAGATTGGAAAAGACCTCTCAGATCATCGAGTCAAACCATTAACACTGACAAGTCTTCGACTAAACCATGCCCCTAAGCTTGGGGAGCACAGCCAGCAAGGGGCTGACCCCACAGAAGCCATGCTCTGGTTATGGGGTGTTAAGATGGACAAACAACCCCAGGATAAAACTCTGCTTGTTTCTCACCACCTCTTTTTTAAGCATTACCCCTAGATGGTCATTATCTGTATAAATCCCTATGTATTTTTTAACCTTATTTTCTCACCTTTGTGCATGGCCTGTGCTAAAGTACTCTGCAGAACATTTTGCTCAGGTTTAAACAGCATATTTGGATTTTCCTCAGTGACTCCCAAAAGGCCCCGATTCAACTCTCAGTTGCCAGATTATTTGTGTAAATAAACTCGTAACTATATTGAAATCTGCTTTATGTGGTCAAAGTGATACCAAAATGGTCTTTTTTACCCTCCAGTGATGAAACGTTAAATATTTTTTAATTATATCTTAAGAAAAATTGCAGTACAACTGCTGCTATATTTAGTCCAGCATCAATTGCATTGCAAATTAAATTAAATGCATTCTTCTGTCAAGGAAAACATCTGCAAATCAAAGCAAAAATTGTTTGCTTTGGTGAATTTTATAATTCAAAACCGAATGGAAATGATTTTGTATAAACATATGAGGAAAAAGTTATCTTAAATTATCTTTCAATTTTGTTATTTAATACCCATTTTTGTGAGGACTTAGCTACATATCTGCTTTAGCTTGAAGATAAGATTTATTTTTTCCCCAAATTAATTATTTCACTAGGTACAATTAAGTCTGTATAAAAATATAAATGAAACAATGAAAAAAACTGTTTGCAACTTAAATTTTCCCAAACTACTCTGTCTCTAAAAAACTCCATTTGATGATTCCAAATGATGATGGTGATGATGATAGAAGGAAGTGCTATAAATACTTCAATGCACAGGAATTTTCCAGAAGACCAGAGTTAGCCTCTGCATCTTTCTGTTGCTATTTTATTGTTGCTTTCACTCACCTATTCATTGTGATTTAACATTTGGAATAGTAATCTAACCTCTTCAATAAAAATATGAGAGTTTCTCTCTTTGATTGAAAGTCTCTGAATATTTTTATGTTCTCTGTTCTGGAAGAATCTATTTTGTTGTGAAGAAATCCACCTTTAAAAGACTGAGGATTTTGTACATTCTGGTGAAGATTGGTAAATAAAGATCAGGAAAAACTTTCTACCAAAAAAATCTGCATAATTTTCCATTTCTATTTGTGCAGGCGGAATACAGCCTCAGATAAAACATTTTATGGAGCTTGGATTAAGATGAAAAAAAAAACCCAAAGCAAAAAAACTTTTTTTTCTGTTAAAAAAAAAAAAAAAGATATAAAAACCCCAACAACTTTTGTTTCAGTAATGTCTCTCCAGCTTTGATTTAAGCTTTAGTTTCATTCAAAAGAAACCACTTAGCTTTGTCTGGTTTGAGAGTCATAATCGTATGAAAAAAAACCCCTGTTTTGCCAAACACAATAAATCAGCCCTACTTCAGTCTAAATTTGTCTCACATTTTTTCCAAATTCAATAAATATTTAGCAGGTTGGACAAAGGTCTGAGGTTTCTAATGGATTCCCTGACTATATTTGGCCCCCTTTGATGGTTTGATGCAGAAAGAAAACACATCTCTGCTGAAATCCAGAGGTTGGTGGTGAAGGGAGGAAGATGGATATCTGCACAGACGTGTTTATCTGGTCCACTGCAAGTGTTTAACCCCTGGAAATCTCTGTCTGCTGGAGAGTTGTAGCAATAATTAGCATTTCACCTCGTTGTAGGCATTATGAAGGTTTTGATGGCACCTCAAGTCCCCATTACCCCAGCTGAATGAACTCTTCTCTGAGTTATTCTGTCTAAATTCACATTATTTGACTCAACCAATGATTTTCTTTTGTCTGGCTGATACTGTGTAAAATTATAGGATGTTTTTAATCTCCATTTATGCATAAGATCTTCAATATCCTCGTATTTCTGTTACTGGTTCTGTATTTACTAAGCCTGGAGACATTCCTTCCTATCAATGGAAAGATTTGGAGTTTGATGGATATTCTTAATTTGTTGAGGAAATAGGGAACTGTGGTGATCATGTGATTTAGAGACTGAAAAATCTTGATTTATAATGGTGCTGTGAAGTTTGTGACACCATCTTTCATGTTAGAACTTAGTCCTGCCACCCATTCAGAATAGTTTCATTTTAGCTTACTAATAGAAATGCCTTTGGTGAACTAACATTGTCCAACTTCCTTGAGTACACATAACTGTGAAATTTTCCTTATGGCAATTTGGGGATTAGGGCGTGTTAAAAACAAAATTAACCAACACATGAAAAAAAGCAAACCATTATTGGCAGTAGTGTGAGAAACAATCTGACACAAATCATTGACATAAATGGAAGTTCGTGTTCTACTTTTGAAGAATTAAATACTGTTTCATTTCTGTTCTATTTTATTTTCCATATTAAGTCAATATTATCACTATATTTAAGAAAAAACTAAATAAATGTTATTATAAAATATGATATGTTCTACTTTAACCAAACTGCAGTTAAAGGAAGAGACACAATTACAGCAGGAAAAAAATATTATCTGCATTTGATGTCAGTAGAAGTAGTGAGTTGATTTTATCTACTTCCCATCACAAAACTAAAATATTATTGCTAGTGAAAATTAATCAGAGCTACCGGTTGTGCTTCTTTATGGACACTTTGGCCCTGACTTTTGTGAAGCTGTGGGAGACTCCTGCTCTAGACACTGTGATGCAGCATAAGCAAAGGGTGAGAAAGATACAGGACTGGCTTTCAGTCCCATTGCACCTAGCAACATATGATGGCAATTATGAAAGACAATGAGCTTGGACAAGGCAAAATCAACAGGTACTTGAAATATCCAGAGCTGTCTCAAATGCTCCTGGTTTCATTTCAGCCCCGTGTGGGGATGCCAGTGGAACCTCCAGACAGGGCAGAAATGGTGCTGGGACTGCTGGGCACAGTCTGGTTTACTCTCAGAGTCCACCTGTGTTTGTGTTGCTAGTTTATCTCTGGATATAACAGTAGGGGACAACTGAATCTGCTTAAAACCAAGATGAACTTTGTTTTCAAGTTACCACATGAATCTACCATCTGAGCCAGGGAAACAAAGAAAAAAGCCCCAACTTTAGGCTCTTTGCAGCTGTCCTTTGCAGCTGTCTTAGGAAGGAAGAGCTATGTAAAAAGCAAAGTATTTTTTTCCCCCACTCAGATATTCTTAAAAGTGTGTGGTGTTATTTTTCTAAAATTACTATTATTATTAATTATAAATTGTTTTTCACTTGATCATCATTTCCCAGGTATTAATTAATCTCAGTTGTTTGTTCTGGATTTGCTTTGCTCTGCTTTGCTTTGGCCATTCTTTGATTTGTAATAACAGTTTATCTCTGGAGGGGGGAGTAGTGTCTGTGAAATATGTCACACAGGACAAGAGGAGACAGCACACAC
>VYZU01023946.1:0-13509 GCA_013401355.1 Ceyx cyanopectus | reverse complement strand
TTTCTGTTATTGGTTCTGTATTTACTAAGCCTGGAGACATTCCTTCCTATCAATGGAAAGATTTGGAGTTTGATGGATATTCTTAATTTGTTGAGGAAATAGGGAACTGTGGTGATCATGTGATTTAGAGACTGAAAAATCTTGATTTATAATGGTGCTGTGAAGTTTGTGACACCATCTTTCATGTTAGAACTTAGTCCTGCCACCCATTCAGAATAGTTTCATTTTAGCTTACTAATAGAAATGCCTTTGGTGAACTAACATTGTCCAACTTCCTTGAGTACACATAACTGTGAAATTTTCCTTATGGCAATTTGGGGATTAGGGCGTGTTAAAAACAAAATTAACCAACACATGAAAAAAAGCAAACCATTATTGGCAGTAGTGTGAGAAACAATCTGACACAAATCATTGACATAAATGGAAGTTCGTGTTCTACTTTTGAAGAATTAAATACTGTTTCATTTCTGTTCTATTTTATTTTCCATATTAAGTCAATATTATCACTATATTTAAGAAAAAACTAAATAAATGTTATTATAAAATATGATATGTTCTACTTTAACCAAACTGCAGTTAAAGGAAGAGACACAATTACAGCAGGAAAAAAATATTATCTGCATTTGATGTCAGTAGAAGTAGTGAGTTGATTTTATCTACTTCCCATCACAAAACTAAAATATTATTGCTAGTGAAAATTAATCAGAGCTACCGGTTGTGCTTCTTTATGGACACTTTGGCCCTGACTTTTGTGAAGCTGTGGGAGACTCCTGCTCTAGACACTGTGATGCAGCATAAGCAAAGGGTGAGAAAGATACAGGACTGGCTTTCAGTCCCATTGCACCTAGCAACATATGATGGCAATTATGAAAGACAATGAGCTTGGACAAGGCAAAATCAACAGGTACTTGAAATATCCAGAGCTGTCTCAAATGCTCCTGGTTTCATTTCAGCCCCGTGTGGGGATGCCAGTGGAACCTCCAGACAGGGCAGAAATGGTGCTGGGACTGCTGGGCACAGTCTGGTTTACTCTCAGAGTCCACCTGTGTTTGTGTTGCTAGTTTATCTCTGGATATAACAGTAGGGGACAACTGAATCTGCTTAAAACCAAGATGAACTTTGTTTTCAAGTTACCACATGAATCTACCATCTGAGCCAGGGAAACAAAGAAAAAAGCCCCAACTTTAGGCTCTTTGCAGCTGTCCTTTGCAGCTGTCTTAGGAAGGAAGAGCTATGTAAAAAGCAAAGTATTTTTTTCCCCCACTCAGATATTCTTAAAAGTGTGTGGTGTTATTTTTCTAAAATTACTATTATTATTAATTATAAATTGTTTTTCACTTGATCATCATTTCCCAGGTATTAATTAATCTCAGTTGTTTGTTCTGGATTTGCTTTGCTCTGCTTTGCTTTGGCCATTCTTTGATTTGTAATAACAGTTTATCTCTGGAGGGGGGAGTAGTGTCTGTGAAATATGTCACACAGGACAAGAGGAGACAGCACACACACAAAAATTGTGAAGCCAAGAGAGAAATGAAGAAAAATGAGATCCAGACATTAAAAGAGAGTACTGGCACTTCCAATTCTAAGAGCAAGGAAGCTTGCAAAAGCAGGAAGCAAGAGGAAGATGCATTACAAGCTATGGATTTTATTTCACTTCTAAAATGGTATAAAGAGGAGCTATGGATAAAATTAAAGGAGAGTGGAAGGTGCCAGGATGAAAGAGGGATCCACACATAAATCTCTGAGTCAAATAATTTGATTTTTTACTTCATTTTTCCATCCTTTTCTTGCAGGAGAATTAGGGATGGGATGTGAGACAGTGGAAGTGCTGGTGAGTGCACTGCTCAGACATTGCTTTCCATGGCCCTGAATGGGGCCAAGGCAAGAGGAGCCCCCCAGCCAAAGACAAGGGGTGGCAGAGAAAAATGAGTGCAGAAATCCCAAGGTGGAAGTGAAGGCTGAATGGAAAGTTGAGACCCATCAGTTCCGTGAGGAAAACTAATTTACAGAGGGGAGAAAGGAAGTGAACAAAAAAAAGGGAGTAAAAGATGTTGAAGACAAGAAAGTAATTTAGAAAAAAAGGTTCTTGCATAAAGGGGACAGCATTTGCTGCACAGAGCCTGGGAGAACTGAGCCTGGGTGTGTGGGAGCCAGTCCAAAAGTCTAAGTTAAAAAAGGGTAAGAAAACATAGCAGCAGGAGCCCTGAATTGAGATCAAGAGCAAGCATCCTCACAGGTCACTGGAAAATCAGCCTCTGCCAGTCATTACCTCACCGTGGCCACAGATATCTTCTAGCCAGAGTGTAAAGAGAAAACATATTCATCTCAGATATCATTGTGTGTGAATTCATGATCTGATACCAAGTGGTACTTAGGTCTGATCAGCTTCAGTCGAGAGATTAGGGTTTGGCCTGCAACTGTGCTTTGCCATTTCTGCCCCTGCAGGCCCAGCTCCCAGTGGAAAAAAAAACCCAGGATTTGTCCAGGAGAATGCCCTTAGCTCCACCAAAGGGAATGAGAGGAGACAGCTCGTTTCAGGGTGGCAAAGTCCTCGCAGAGCACCCTGGAAGATGCTGCTGGTGGAAGCAGCCACTGTTCTCTTGAGTCTACACAAAACTGCTACAACAAATCACAAGCTGAAAATGAAGCAGAGGCCTGGACTCCAAATGTTCTTTGTTTCATGGGGTGCAGTGAAAACAATGGTAGGAGCAGTTGGCAGGTCATATTTTAAAGACTGAACTTTTCCATTGTTCCATATTAATTTTCATAAATATTCATTGATGTGACACACAGGGCTGACTTGTGTAACAGTTTGCAGCATCCGAGGCCATTCTCTTCATCTGATTATTTTATCACTTGCACATCTGCTAGTGACAAGATGTGTAGCAGTCTGCTTCATTCCTCCAAATAATTCAGTTACTCCCATTTTTACTTGCTTTATTCCCTCCCTGTTGGACTACCTGCTAGAAGTGAAGTTGAAGGAAACTCCCAGTGCACCCTGGCTTCTGCCTTTGTAATCATTAACATCCCATGTGTGTCTTCTTTCCGTGTTACACACACTACACTTCATTCACCAAGGAATCAGAAAACTTAATGCATAATGCAGCACTCACTAAAGAAAATGTATGGACACATTTACTAGTCATGTCACCTCTCTTTCTTCTCCCAACATCTCTTTCAGGCATGTTCATGTTTGCCTGAAATACAAAACCTTAGGTATTTTTTTTTTATTATTATTATCATCACTACTACTATTCTTAGTTTAATAATAATTATTATAATTATTATTATTCGTTAATATTAAATAACAATAATAATTATTATTTAAAGGATAATAGTGCTTGAGAGCAACATTGTCTCAGCCACTGTCCAAATAAATGCCTCTATCCTAGACAAATTAAAATCTCAAGAAATATACTGAACAGTGAATAGTACTGCATTCAGTTTTTGTGCCCACTATGCAAAAGAGATGCAGACAGGCTGGAGAGGGTCNAGAAGTGAAGTTGAAGGAAACTCCCAGTGCACCCTGGCTTCTGCCTTTGTAATCATTAACATCCCATGTGTGTCTTCTTTCCGTGTTACACACACTACACTTCATTCACCAAGGAATCAGAAAACTTAATGCATAATGCAGCACTCACTAAAGAAAATGTATGGACACATTTACTAGTCATGTCACCTCTCTTTCTTCTCCCAACATCTCTTTCAGGCATGTTCATGTTTGCCTGAAATACAAAACCTTAGGTATTTTTTTTTATTATTATTATCATCACTACTACTATTCTTAGTTTAATAATAATTATTATAATTATTATTATTCGTTAATATTAAATAACAATAATAATTATTATTTAAAGGATAATAGTGCTTGAGAGCAACATTGTCTCAGCCACTGTCCAAATAAATGCCTCTATCCTAGACAAATTAAAATCTCAAGAAATATACTGAACAGTGAATAGTACTGCATTCAGTTTTTGTGCCCACTATGCAAAAGAGATGCAGACAGGCTGGAGAGGGTCCAGAGCAGGGCCACAGGGATGACCAGAGGACTGGAAGACAAAGGGTAATGGGCACAAGTTACTCCTGGGGAGATTCTGATTGGACTCCAGAAGAAAAAAATTCACCATGAGAACAATTAGACATGGGAATAATCTCCCAGGAATAGTGGGGGATTCCCCAACACTATTAATCTATTATTCTGATTAAATAAACAAAAAAGGTAAAGGAAAGTGAAGCAGAAAAATACACTTTCTCTGGAAAGTTTTGACAGAGGTTTGCTGATAAGAAGAGAATGTAGTACAAAAGGCCTTTGAGACACGAGAATTGGGGCTGCAGGGATGTGGCCAGTGTCCCAGCTACTGCAGACAAGCTCTTGCACACCCAGATGATGTGATGCTCATTGGCATCATGCTTCTCTATTGAGCAGCACCTCATGTGTTTCTCTGGGCACACATAATCTCTAGCACAGAAAAATTAAGTTAGCTTCATCTCCCTTAAAAAATTGCCCACTGCAGGCCTGAGCAGTCTATGTCTGCTTGACCAGCTCTTGTGTTTTGTAGGCTTGCTTCATGTTTTCTCTGAATGTTTCATGTGAACCTTCTTGCTATAAATGAAGCAGTCAGAAGACTTAGAGTGAAGTTTCAGTGTACAGGGCATGTCCATTTGAGGAGCAGGGAATCTACAGCTTGGGTTTTATATCACATCCACAGAACAGGGTCCTCCTGCCACTAGACAAACCCCATCCAAAGGCACTTGGCTTGACTTCCAAAGCTGCTGAACTTCTGTTGTTCTTGCTGACTTCAGCAGAGGGTGCAAAAGCTCAGCAGGGGCTCAGCAACTCTGAATATAAAACTGGCTGCTTGATATCTTGAAGCCTTCCATGGTACAGGGAGGTCCAAAGTGGGTTTGATGCTGTCATGAGACTGGTTGCTTCCCTACGTGGGAAGAAAAAAGCACTCACGCTCTGTGGCCAATTGATGGGGAAAATGCAGCAGTGGCACAAAAAATGTGGTGCAAGCTGAGGCAATCATCACTCCAGCAAGCACAATGAACACCTTCTGGCTGCATACATGGCTACATGTGTTCTGCGTTAGACTTACACATGTTAACTATACCCATATATTTTTTCCTTCTGTAGAAATAGCCCAAGTCTGGTACTGAAGGGCAGTTGACTGACAGACAGAACTGTATCCACTGCATTCATAAGTCTGCAGGCACAGGAGGCCCAAGATCACTGCTGAGTTGCTGACCAGTAGCTTGCCCTTGGGTGACTTTTATTGTCTGCTGCTGGCCACCCGTTCCCTGGACTTATAAACTGTGTGAAAACACCAGCAGGAGCTAGGGGAATAGAGGTGCCTATTTCCAGTGAGTTGCTGCCTGCCAATGATTAACTTTGCCTTAAGAAAGGGCTGCTGTCTTAATGATGGCTTAAGAGGAAGGAGAGGTGGTGATCTGGAGTTAGGAAGAGATACAAAGGTGAGCGAAGACTTAGAGATAACAGAGGTGTGAGGAGCTGTGGGAAGTCATTATATGTTAATATATATTATATATCTCCTTGACTCAAGACAGGATCTTCTGTGATTAGTGTATCTGAGAAATGTGTTTCTTCTTACAAAGGCCACCAGAACTAGAAATTGCATGGGGACTCTCAGAAGCACCTTCCAGTGCTTAAGGATTCTTGTGGCCAGATGGTTTTTCTAATGCCTGACCTTAATTCTTCCCTGCTCCAATTTAGGCATGTTACTGTACTGCACATCTAAAGGGAGGTAAAAAGAGTGAGAATAGCTCCTTCCCCTTTGGCAGCTAGCATTCAAAACATTCAAAACCTATTCATATTTCTCATCTCAGTTTTATTTTATTTTTTTAGGCTGAGCAGTCCCAAATTCCTTCTCCTTGTTTCCTTGATCTCTGCTTGTTCTCATTGTCTTCCTCCTTTCTCAGGACAAACTAGAAAACCAGTGTTCTGACACACGGTTCATTTGGAAATTGACCATTATTTACTGAGCAAGAACTAGAGAACTTCTCACAAGTACAACTGTTCTCCCAAGTCCATGCAGAGCTGTCTCTCCCCAAGGCCAGTTTGATTTAACCTCCACTGGTCAGGTCCTCACAGCAAAGAAAGCAGCTCTGGACCAATCCTAGCAGCTGGAGAAAAAAGGAGAACAGAAGCAGAGAGGTTTGCAGGAACTGGATGCTGGCCACACATCTGGGCAAGCCCACTCCACACAACTCACGATGCAAGACCCTGTTCAATGCAAACAGTCACATGTTTTTAAACCCAGCCTACCTGGAAGCTTTTAGCAAGCTAAATCTCCTGGAGTGAACCCTCTTCAGGATTAAAGGACCATTTGTTTCCATGCTGGAACATCATGGAGAAGGGCATGGCTAGTGCAGAAGGGAAGAGTCACAGGGTCTTCCCCACAGAAGGTTCCTCTTTGGCCTTTCAGCAGAAACTGGTGGCTTTTTTTCCCACTTTTTATATTCTCTTCCTTGGGGATTAGGTTCAAATTTTAAAATAAATCAATACCATTAAAAAAAATTCCCCCTCAGTAAATAGCTTGAAGTGCTATTTTACTTTTCACTCAGAGTCCTAACAATAGCCAAATCAAGGGGAGCATTTCAGTTGTCCTCAATTTGAAATAAACCAGTTTACAAAGGCACTGCACTGTTCTGGGTAAAGTCCACTCTTTAAGGCTTACTCTTTTCCTTATTTTTAGATACACAATCTCTTGATATGACCGTGGTTAAAGAGCACTCTGTGTGTTCATGTTTGGGGGGGAAAGAGAGAGAAGCACACAGCGGGTTTTATTTTCTTACTTTTAATGGAGCTATTTTGTGAGCCTGAAAAAAAATTGTTAAACTTGCCTTAATTGATTGTTTAAAGTACCATGGTGGATTTGTCTTTTAAACATAGCCCGTGGTTAAAGTTCCTGTTGCATTGTATTTGAAGTAGGTCCTTTGTGCTTTAAAATGAAAACTGTAAAACTTTTGGTGTTTAAGGCTTTCTGACTCCAAGTTAATTGTTTTCCTTTAATATGAGCAGAATTAAAGATATTAAAAATCGACTGCTGGAGCACATAATTGTGGCCTCCCATCTATTCTTCTAGTGGAAATGANAAAAATGTGGTGCAAGCTGAGGCAATCATCACTCCAGCAAGCACAATGAACACCTTCTGGCTGCATACATGGCTACATGTGTTCTGCGTTAGACTTACACATGTTAACTATACCCATATATTTTTTCCTTCTGTAGAAATAGCCCAAGTCTGGTACTGAAGGGCAGTTGACTGACAGACAGAACTGTATCCACTGCATTCATAAGTCTGCAGGCACAGGAGGCCCAAGATCACTGCTGAGTTGCTGACCAGTAGCTTGCCCTTGGGTGACTTTTATTGTCTGCTGCTGGCCACCCGTTCCCTGGACTTATAAACTGTGTGAAAACACCAGCAGGAGCTGGGGGAATAGAGGTGCCTATTTCCAGTGAGTTGCTGCCTGCCAATGATTAACTTTGCCTTAAGAAAGGGCTGCTGTCTTAATGATGGCTTAAGAGGAAGGAGAGGTGGTGATCTGGAGTTAGGAAGAGATACAAAGGTGAGCGAAGACTTAGAGATAACAGAGGTGTGAGGAGCTGTGGGAAGTCATTATATGTTAATATATATTATATATCTCCTTGACTCAAGACAGGATCTTCTGTGATTAGTGTATCTGAGAAATGTGTTTCTTCTTACAAAGGCCACCAGAACTAGAAATTGCATGGGGACTCTCAGAAGCACCTTCCAGTGCTTAAGGATTCTTGTGGCCAGATGGTTTTTCTAATGCCTGACCTTAATTCTTCCCTGCTCCAATTTAGGCATGTTACTGTACTGCACATCTAAAGGGAGGTAAAAAGAGTGAGAATAGCTCCTTCCCCTTTGGCAGCTAGCATTCAAAACATTCAAAACCTATTCATATTTCTCATCTCAGTTTTATTTTATTTTTTTAGGCTGAGCAGTCCCAAATTCCTTCTCCTTGTTTCCTTGATCTCTGCTTGTTCTCATTGTCTTCCTCCTTTCTCAGGACAAACTAGAAAACCAGTGTTCTGACACACGGTTCATTTGGAAATTGACCATTATTTACTGAGCAAGAACTAGAGAACTTCTCACAAGTACAACTGTTCTCCCAAGTCCATGCAGAGCTGTCTCTCCCCAAGGCCAGTTTGATTTAACCTCCACTGGTCAGGTCCTCACAGCAAAGAAAGCAGCTCTGGACCAATCCTAGCAGCTGGAGAAAAAAGGAGAACAGAAGCAGAGAGGTTTGCAGGAACTGGATGCTGGCCACACATCTGGGCAAGCCCACTCCACACAACTCACGATGCAAGACCCTGTTCAATGCAAACAGTCACATGTTTTTAAACCCAGCCTACCTGGAAGCTTTTAGCAAGCTAAATCTCCTGGAGTGAACCCTCTTCAGGATTAAAGGACCATTTGTTTCCATGCTGGAACATCATGGAGAAGGGCATGGCTAGTGCAGAAGGGAAGAGTCACAGGGTCTTCCCCACAGAAGGTTCCTCTTTGGCCTTTCAGCAGAAACTGGTGGCTTTTTTTCCCACTTTTTATATTCTCTTCCTTGGGGATTAGGTTCAAATTTTAAAATAAATCAATACCATTAAAAAAAATTCCCCCTCAGTAAATAGCTTGAAGTGCTATTTTACTTTTCACTCAGAGTCCTAACAATAGCCAAATCAAGGGGAGCATTTCAGTTGTCCTCAATTTGAAATAAACCAGTTTACAAAGGCACTGCACTGTTCTGGGTAAAGTCCACTCTTTAAGGCTTACTCTTTTCCTTATTTTTAGATACACAATCTCTTGATATGACCGTGGTTAAAGAGCACTCTGTGTGTTCATGTTTGGGGGGGAAAGAGAGAGAAGCACACAGCGGGTTTTATTTTCTTACTTTTAATGGAGCTATTTTGTGAGCCTGAAAAAAAATTGTTAAACTTGCCTTAATTGATTGTTTAAAGTACCATGGTGGATTTGTCTTTTAAACATAGCCCGTGGTTAAAGTTCCTGTTGCATTGTATTTGAAGTAGGTCCTTTGTGCTTTAAAATGAAAACTGTAAAACTTTTGGTGTTTAAGGCTTTCTGACTCCAAGTTAATTGTTTTCCTTTAATATGAGCAGAATTAAAGATATTAAAAATCGACTGCTGGAGCACATAATTGTGGCCTCCCATCTATTCTTCTAGTGGAAATGAAAGGAATATTGAAAGAGTTTCTATTTTACAATACCAGAGGTGGCCAAGCATTTACAACTCTATATATTCTTTTAGTTGAATTCTTCTAAACCTCACGCCTGGCTAGCAGTTTTCTCCCAGACGATTTTCATTTTCAAAACATTCACATCCAATAAACTACACGAAACATAGTGTGAGAGAAAAAAGGGGACAGGAAATGGCTCTGTTGCATGGTTATTACATCCTATTGCCTGTGGGTTGCTTTGTTATGAGTTTTAACTATGTAAATATGACGTATATGACATCAGAATTTAATCTAAAGCTACTAGGTGGGAGATAGAGTGTGACTTTATTGTTAAGGCTAAAATCAACTGGGTGTTGACAGGTCTCAAAAGTCACTGAGTATAAGCTTGAAAAGGAAAAGCTCAGACTGATAAGCTGTTCCTTGACTGACAACTTCAGGCTTGACTGCAAGTATTGAAAACAGTTGAGCAAATGAAGGGGAAAAAGGTTTTATTTCATAAGAAACTACACTGGGAAATACAGGAGAATTTATAGGCTGATGTAGCACAAAAACCTAAGAAAAACAGGTGTGAGTTTTGTAAAATCTGGAAACTGGAAAAAGACATTGTCCGTGAATGATTTCCCCATTATGGTTTAATTAACCTTGTAAAGGCCCCTATGCAAAAATAATGCCATGATGCGGGGAAAAAAATAAAACACTGGTGTCCACTAGCTCTGACTTTCAACAAATCATATGTCAACAGCTCATGGCAAGAGGGTGGGTTGAAAATAATAAGAGGAAAATAAGAGAAAAGGATTTCAGTGGGAAATAAATGCACCAGGGAAAACAGCACACTGATTTTTCATCTTTCTGGTGAAGTCAGACCAATTTTTGGCACTGTAAAATCCATTATGGAGACAATAAAATANAGTTTGATTTAACCTCCACTGGTCAGGTCCTCACAGCAAAGAAAGCAGCTCTGGACCAATCCTAGCAGCTGGAGAAAAAAGGAGAACAGAAGCAGAGAGGTTTGCAGGAACTGGATGCTGGCCACACATCTGGGCAAGCCCACTCCACACAACTCACGATGCAAGACCCTGTTCAATGCAAACAGTCACATGTTTTTAAACCCAGCCTACCTGGAAGCTTTTAGCAAGCTAAATCTCCTGGAGTGAACCCTCTTCAGGATTAAAGGACCATTTGTTTCCATGCTGGAACATCATGGAGAAGGGCATGGCTAGTGCAGAAGGGAAGAGTCACAGGGTCTTCCCCACAGAAGGTTCCTCTTTGGCCTTTCAGCAGAAACTGGTGGCTTTTTTTCCCACTTTTTATATTCTCTTCCTTGGGGATTAGGTTCAAATTTTAAAATAAATCAATACCATTAAAAAAAATTCCCCCTCAGTAAATAGCTTGAAGTGCTATTTTACTTTTCACTCAGAGTCCTAACAATAGCCAAATCAAGGGGAGCATTTCAGTTGTCCTCAATTTGAAATAAACCAGTTTACAAAGGCACTGCACTGTTCTGGGTAAAGTCCACTCTTTAAGGCTTACTCTTTTCCTTATTTTTAGATACACAATCTCTTGATATGACCGTGGTTAAAGAGCACTCTGTGTGTTCATGTTTGGGGGGGAAAGAGAGAGAAGCACACAGCGGGTTTTATTTTCTTACTTTTAATGGAGCTATTTTGTGAGCCTGAAAAAAAATTGTTAAACTTGCCTTAATTGATTGTTTAAAGTACCATGGTGGATTTGTCTTTTAAACATAGCCCGTGGTTAAAGTTCCTGTTGCATTGTATTTGAAGTAGGTCCTTTGTGCTTTAAAATGAAAACTGTAAAACTTTTGGTGTTTAAGGCTTTCTGACTCCAAGTTAATTGTTTTCCTTTAATATGAGCAGAATTAAAGATATTAAAAATCGACTGCTGGAGCACATAATTGTGGCCTCCCATCTATTCTTCTAGTGGAAATGAAAGGAATATTGAAAGAGTTTCTATTTTACAATACCAGAGGTGGCCAAGCATTTACAACTCTATATATTCTTTTAGTTGAATTCTTCTAAACCTCACGCCTGGCTAGCAGTTTTCTCCCAGACGATTTTCATTTTCAAAACATTCACATCCAATAAACTACACGAAACATAGTGTGAGAGAAAAAAGGGGACAGGAAATGGCTCTGTTGCATGGTTATTACATCCTATTGCCTGTGGGTTGCTTTGTTATGAGTTTTAACTATGTAAATATGACGTATATGACATCAGAATTTAATCTAAAGCTACTAGGTGGGAGATAGAGTGTGACTTTATTGTTAAGGCTAAAATCAACTGGGTGTTGACAGGTCTCAAAAGTCACTGAGTATAAGCTTGAAAAGGAAAAGCTCAGACTGATAAGCTGTTCCTTGACTGACAACTTCAGGCTTGACTGCAAGTATTGAAAACAGTTGAGCAAATGAAGGGGAAAAAGGTTTTATTTCATAAGAAACTACACTGGGAAATACAGGAGAATTTATAGGCTGATGTAGCACAAAAACCTAAGAAAAACAGGTGTGAGTTTTGTAAAATCTGGAAACTGGAAAAAGACATTGTCCGTGAATGATTTCCCCATTATGGTTTAATTAACCTTGTAAAGGCCCCTATGCAAAAATAATGCCATGATGCGGGGAAAAAAATAAAACACTGGTGTCCACTAGCTCTGACTTTCAACAAATCATATGTCAACAGCTCATGGCAAGAGGGTGGGTTGAAAATAATAAGAGGAAAATAAGAGAAAAGGATTTCAGTGGGAAATAAATGCACCAGGGAAAACAGCACACTGATTTTTCATCTTTCTGGTGAAGTCAGACCAATTTTTGGCACTGTAAAATCCATTATGGAGACAATAAAATAAATACAGTTTAAAGTAGCAATCGTGGGTTGATTGAAATGTTATGATAGCTGCACATGCTATATCTTATCAGATATTATCCATAAGGAAGCATTCAATTCATATTGTGCCAATTATCATACTCTGTGCATCATAAACTTTTATTGCTTGTTATGGAATGCCACTCAGCCAACTTTTTCTTCAGATATTGCATCATCAGATTCAGATGGAAAACATATTCTAATGTGGCAAAGTGTTAAAGAAATCTAATACTCCGGGGCTGAATCAAAATGTTAAGGTTCATCTCCCGGATAAGAAAAACAATTTATGAATGCAATATTCATTTCCTGAGGTGGGCATAAGCAAAAACCTCATCTGAAACTTAAAACTGAGATGTTGGCCTTCACTAGTTTCCTTAGTTTAACTCATTGATGTCATGTATTATGGACCACTGCTAAGACCACATCTGGGAAGGACTCACTTTCAACTCTCCAGATCACTTTACAGGGAACTCCTCATATAATTGCATGTGCTGAGACTCCAACCTCAAGGGCCAACAGATCATATTTCACTTTTAATATATTATTGAAGAATACCAAAATAATCTACTTGTTTAATCTTGATCATGCCAGCTGATTAACACTTTGACACCCCGAATCACGTATGTTAAGCACTGCAGGGTAAGGTTTCAGTGAAGCCTACAGACTATAATGAGGCTTTGTGAAGCTCCAGATCTGAAGTGAATATATTTACTTAGTCATTCACAGTACACAAAGCAGTGCTGTATCAATCAGAAGACAACTTGGTCAACATTCATAAAAAGGACCCATTGTAGGGTAGGTGGCAAGGCTGGCAGCTGCTTGCTGGGATGAGGTGGGATTATGCCTCCTGAAGGAGGTGGCAAAGTGCTTCTCAGTGCTCTTTCAGGTGCTTCCCAGGTGAAGCAGGAAGGGTACAGTGATAGGAATTCAGTCCAAAGGACTTGTGGATTAGTGACTTATAATGGAATCTTGACCATTTCTGGTCCATGAATATCCCCATGTAGCTTGCCATGGGGTTGTTATGACCCATCATTTCAAGTATACCCCAAAACATTGCTGCTGATGCTCATGCAGAGCAATGTCATCTTGAGAAAGAACTTTTGTGCTGCCTGTAGAGCTCCATGTGCTTCAGGAGCCCTAAGTTGGCCAATTCTGTCTCTTTTCCAGCTTTTTTATTTAGCTGCCTGCAGCAAGAAAAAGGCAGCCTGCTCCCAGAAGTGCATATTTCCAATCTGTGAAATACAACCTGCTCCCAAGTCCTTGATCTCTCTTTCCCAAATAAGAAATCTTAGCTATTCCCAGTTTACACTGGTGGAGAATTAGTTGGCATCAATAACACATACATGATACTGGGCTCAGCAGCAGAGCAATGCCTCCCACTCACCCTTGCATCCAAGTA
>VYZU01023943.1:114744-137678 GCA_013401355.1 Ceyx cyanopectus | reverse complement strand
GCACAGGGGCCCCCTGATCCTGATATTAGGTTCTTGATATTAGGTTTATGAAGAAAAACAAAAAAATATTCTCATTTGTTGGGGTTTTTTTATTGCTTAGTTGTGGGTTTTGTGGTGGTGTTTTTTGAGGGGGGTGGTTGTTTTTGGTGGTTTGGTTTTGGGTTTTGTTGTTATTTTTATTTTTTTGGAAAATAATTACAATATGTTTCATGGTACCTGTATTGTTCCTGTCTCATTAGACAGCAGCTTATAACTGGTAAAGCCCATGCTGTCTTAACTGTCACTGCTAAGGATATTTGAAACACCAGAGATATGTTTTATCCTGAATTTGTGGCTGGTCAGAGTTTGTGTTTGGCTACCTGTGCCACCTCAGCAATTTGAAACTAAAAGCATCACCTAGAGGAAAAAAAAAAGTAGTATGTGTCATCTTAAGCTTCTATTTAGTAAAAACACTTAAGTGCTTATTTAACTTTAAACATGCCTGAACCATGTTAATTCCTTATTAATTGCTGATTTGTTAGTTTGAGTAGATTTATTAAATTGAAGACTGAAGAAACAGAGAGCCCCCATAGGATGGCAGGAATAAGTAAGATCCATATTGAATAACTCAAGTAGTTCACCTAAGGGCTCACAGCTCCCTGGTTACTTAGGCATACACTATCATGCATATTTCCCATGGAGTGTACTGCAGGGAAGGTTAAAAACTCGGATTATTTGCAAGCAAGCTGATAGCTTTGAGTGCAGATCCAGGAGACACCCCCTGTAACATCCAGCAAACTCTGCAGAAGGTCCCCACTGCTGGGGCTGTGTCAGGGTCATGCTCCTGCACTTCATCACTAAGTGCTGAGGGAAACATCACCAAGCTTTGCAAGATTTTGGAAGAGAAATGATGTTCAGCTCCTTTGCCTACACTGCTGAATTCTGCAGTCCCTGCTTAGGGAAGCAGCAGATGGGGGAGACTTGCAAACATGTAGGATTTCCAAATTTATACACTTTACAGTCCTGTCATAGTTATGTGCACCCCTAGGTATGCAGTGAGGGCTCTAACCTCTTGTTTTCTACCTGTCAATTCTGGTTTTGTTCTCTCTTCCCTTTCTGGAACAGAAACTCTTAATCAGTTTGTGAATTCAGGTTCAGCAGAATCGGGGAAAGATATTAGCTGGGTTAAAAACACTAGCAACAATAATAACAGTTTAAAAAGACTTATGAGAGGGCACATATAATAGAAACAGGGAAATCAGCACAATCCGTGCCTCAGTCTACCAGAAATATTTACATTTGCCAGTGCATGGGCAGCTACAAAAAAAACCAACCAAACCAAACAGCTTAATGAACTGCATTTGGACCTTTCCAAAATGAATAGAGAACTGGCCAGTGTTGAGCACAGGTGAAAGTTAACAGGGGGCTCTCAAAGTCTCAGGTTGAACAGTATTATCTATTCAGTGTATACCTATTATCTATTCAGTGTATTTATTGGGTTTATTTGCAATGTAAAGGATAAAGTAGAGGTGTGTAAGGAATGCAAAGTAAAAGGAACAAAAATAGAGATGACAGCAATTTTTGCTTAGTCAAGTCATCTCCAAGGAGCTCTGGAGGTCTAACTGATTTAGGCAATTAAGGAGCAGGAATTCAAATATACTCAGTTTTGACAAATTTCCTGCAATGTAAATTGTATGGAATTCTTTGCCGTGCTTATAACCATTGATTGAATTGTAAATTAGCCAGAGCTACTTGCTAGAAAGAACTTCAGTGAAATGCAGCTCCTACTGAAGTCTCTGGGAGCTTTGCCATGTCTTTCACTGGGAAGGGGTTTCCCCATGATCATCATTACTGCAGACAGCTCAATAGCAAAGGCTGCTCAGCTCACAGCAGTGGGCTCAACAAAAACAAAATGGTTGGGTGAATAAAGAATGGGTTGGGAAAGAGCACTGCAAATATTATGAAACCTATCATTGATATCCTCTTGCCTTGGATGTCCTGGTAAATCCCTACATTTCTGCTTGAAAATACATACATCATAAACTGAACAGGTACATGAACGGTCATAAAACATAGCCAGGAGCACAGAGAAATTTACATGCAAAAAAAGAATAAAAATAGGAGAGTTTAGTTTAAGTGAATGACAAGATGAGTAAGACTTCATAGAAAATGAGTAATTTACACGGGGTAAGTCTGATTTCTTTCTTGGCTTTGTCCCATAGAACAAAGAGGTGTGACAACAAATGGAAAACTGATAAGAAGGAGGTTTTGATGCTTTGCATAATGGGACTTGCAGAGGAAGAAAGTGAAAAGTGTTGGCAGATTTAGCAAAAGAAAACCAAACTCAACCCAAACTAGACATCCCTGTTAGTAAGGCAGTTCCCACAGATGCAGTGACAAAGTAGGAAAACTTGAGCTAACATTTAGCCTAGAACAGTGTTGGGAATGTGTCTGCCTTTGAGACAATGGTGATTTTTTTTTCTGGGATATTGATCATTTTGGGTTTCTTTTCATCCAAGCCAGGAAACTGTTTGTTAGAGGTGATAGTTACCTGAACTCCATTACATACTGCTCTGCTTTGTACTGTTTCTCCTTCCTACCTTCAGTGTCTCCTCCCATCAGCATGGGGTTGTGGTTCAGCACAGGCTGGGATGCACTGTGGCCTTGCAGAGCACTGTCTGATGCCTGACTCTCATGGTTGCTCAGCAGAGGAAACCCTCTGTGCTGAGAGGGACCCCTCCTGAGGTAAGGAGCTCTGTGGAAGTCTCTGGGCTGAAGGAGGATTCTTATTCTCCCATCTTATTCTCATCAGGGAATCTTCAGCCTATGATGGAAAGTGGGGTTTACACTTTTATGTTCATCCTTTGTGTTTGGACAAAAAATAAAGTGCAGAAGCAGAGACTACAGGCTTAGCTAGATGTGGTTGATTCCCTGGGCTGCTAAATAACTTCAGTCTCTCAATGTCCACTTTTTGGCTTTTCAAGTAAAGCAGGTTCTGATTTGGTATTTCAAGCAATGAATTGACTAACACTTCTGCCACACAACATAGCAGGAGTTGGCTCATCATATCCAGATGCTGTCAATGAGAAATTTTTATTTATATACCTTTTTTTTTTTTTTTTCCAAACATGAGGTTCTTTCAGGCCTTATTTTTTTTATGTTATGTTACAGTTTCTTCTACAAAACAGTAGAATCAGCTTAGAATGGCTAGAAATGCTTAATGATGAGGGTAGTAGGCAGCTGAAGCAGTGCCAGGGAAATAGCTTACATACTGATTTGTTGCCAGGTAGCGAGCCAATTAGCAGTGCTGGTTATTATTTACATTTCATGCTATACATCACTAAAATTGTGTGGTTGATTTATCATTTATATTGTTGTATTGTCAGCATAATTTATTCAGATCATGCTGAGATACCTGGGAAATTAAGTAATAAAGAGAATGGCATGGAATATTTCTGTATTCAGAGATATTTACTTGGCTTTTAATGAGAATGCATGTTCAGGTAAAACATTAGATCACTTAGCTATTAAATTGTTTTTTAAACAAACCTGTTAAAAGTTTATATCTGGTATTTTCTGTAATTAAAATGGCTTTGTTTTGATTCTAATCTGATTTTACTGTGAAGTAAGTAACTTTTTTACAGATTATTTTATATAGCTGCCAACTTAGTTGATTAGTGAGCTGCAGAAAGCCATGCTAGTGGAGATAACCAGTGTTCATGTATTTGATGCTACTTGAATTTTTTTGGCAAATACATAACTTTTTATTGGAAATCCTTCCTAATTGTTTGTATTTCAAACAGACAAAAACCACAAACCCCAGGAAGCAAGTCTCTATTTTACAAAATACAAATACTTTAAATATATCTGTGAATATGCAGCTGACCAACAAAGATGCCACATTGGCTTTTGGATACTTTTTGTACTGTTCACCCTTAGAAAGGAATAGAACATTTCTGAGTCTTTCTATAGCTTCATGTCATAATCTCTTCCTTTTAATCTAATCCCTGTAAAATTTTTTAATTGTCTAATAGGTTTATATTTGTTCAGGCTGGCTCTTGCCAAGTATGGTTCTCTTGAAAATGTTCTATCCAGAAAAAATGGCCTGGTAGTTCCAGTGGATTTTCCAGTGCTTTTCCATCGTGACAATATTGTTTCTTCATAAATTTGTGAAAATTAACTTCCACGTTGGGCAATAATTCAAAGCAAAGTGGGAGATGATATTTTTTTCCTTAAGCTATTAAAATGCCCTTATCTTTTTCAGTTGCCTTTACCTTTAGTTTCAAATTCTTTTTGTTTTTAAGGCAATCTCTTACCCACATGCAGGAGAAGCACAGAAAACACACTTTCTGCTGGTCTGTCTCGATACAGGAATCTTCTTAAAGTGACCTTTGCTTAACTAGCTCTATTGACTCCAGCACTTGAATTTCCTGCCAGTCCTCTGGCATGCTTTTCAATTTGCACGAGGCTGCTTCTTCATGGTGACCCTTCTGGGTGTGCAAACACCAGCAATCTTTCAGAAACCATCTCCTTTTCTGTTTGCTAGCTTTTAGTTCATACTTTGTGCCTATATTTGGTGTGCTGAAACTGTTATATACCATCCAGACATCAAGAGAAAAGACTTTCTCATAAACTTTAAGGAGAGAATCCTGAAAGTGAATCTTTTCTAAGTGGAGAATCACTGGTAACCCTCCATGTGAACCTTGATACGAGGTGGTGCAATCGGGTTGTATGATTTAATGTTTTGATAGTTGGATGAATGAAAGATGTCAAGGCAAAATGGACTGTGTTTTTTTTGTGTTAAGCTCCAAGTTAAATGGTTTGCAGAATACAAGGTGTGTGGTCAGGTGGAGTATCTGAAGGCTGAAGACTTTTGTACAGTAAAAATTAGCAGACCTCTAATAAACTATTTACCTTGATCACATTAATAAGCAGAGATATTTCAGTCACTGATTGTGACAACTGTAGTTTAGTTGCCATTGGAAATTATTAATGAAATCTGAGTGCACTCAAGGCATTCTCTTATGGAAATATTGGAATCCATAGTGGAGACAGGCAGCACGGCCCGGGAAGACACTGGGTACATGTTTGTCTGCAGAATATGGAAGTGCCTCCTTTATTTGTGTCAGAAGATGGGAATCAGCTGGGAGTAAGGGATACTCTGCTGTGCAGTTTTGCTGTGCATCTGCTATGAAGATTTCAGGAGGGCAGGTTTTCTGCTTTCCACATTCCTCCTGAAACCTCAGCGTGTCATTACACAACTGAAACAGAATACGTGCTGGGCTCTAGGAAGATGTAGCATTATTCCATCTGGGAGAGAAGAAAGATCACTTAACTTGCTCTTAGCTGTGTTATTTGAGATGCACAAGATCTCTTCTCCCTTGAATGATAAATGTCAAGTTCCCAGAAAACCCATCCCTTATTCTCTTTAAATATAATGGAAAACATTTGTCTATGGCAGTTAGTGGTTTTGTATTTTAATGTTATAATATTGATGAAATTAAAGTTATTTATTTTAATGTTATTTTCTAAAAAAAGCCAATTGCTTAATCAAAAGCCGATTCCTTTAGGCAGAAAATATGCTTCCCCAAATTCCAGATTTTTATAGTGTTTAACCTTTTGAATATGGATAAATTATGATTTATGATTTAAACTTCACTAATGTGTCTCATGATTTCATTAACGACAGTAGAAATATTAACATGTTTCTGGAGTTCTGTGCTCCCCTAGTGACATGTGGTGTTGTACTGCTCTCAGTTTGCTTAGCTGCACTGGAGTCAAAATGCACCTCTCAGAGCTGAATGGCAGCTCTCTCTGATCAGATCTCTGTCCTGATGCAGTTGTCACTTGTTGGTGATGGATTAGTAGATGAGTTTGGTAGTGTTCCATGTACCTGTGCAAGTAAGTACCTAGTTGGTGAGAACACTAAAACCTCTCTGCTTTTTGGATTTTCTTCAAAGTAGCTTGTGTGTCACTAGCACCATGCTGGATATCTTCTTAGTAACTCTAGATGGACCATATCTGACATTCACCCAAGATGATGTCCTGTGTCTTTTAACTAGGGGTTAATTATTCATTTACTATGAAATCAAATAAACAGTTGACAGAATGGATCATGTTAAATTAATGGCAGTTTTATTTTGGCATTCCATTCCAGGAAAAGCCAGTTATGTGCAGAACAGGAACTTTGCAGTGATTTCATGTTCAGTTGAGTGATATTACATCTGGGTTGTTTGCCCAAAATGTCTGTACTATGTCAGGTACAGGTAATATGAAAACAAAGAAAATACTCAGAAATATCCAACAAAATTCCCTTTTAATCTTTTTTTTTTTTTTTTTCCTTTCTTAATGCCATGTTCTCTACCTAGTTCTTGACACATAAATGTTACTGTCTTCATTCCACTGCTCTGTGTGTCTAAGCCTCCCCAGTCTGTGAGGAATACTCACTCAGAATACACCAGTCAAAGCAGAAGAGTATTTTGTGTTGAAATGGGAACTAGTAAGGAAATCAACTGGTTGAAAAAGTTTCCTTTTCAGAGCAGACTTGAGAAAGAATGGTGTCAGAGAGGAGGAACCATGGAAGAGATGAAGAGGAGAAAGGGCAGTTTGCAGATTACAGAAGAGAGCAGATAGGATGGTGGGACAGATCAGATTGTTAGGGTGGAGATCATGGTTTTCCTGTCATGTGTAGGTCTTTTTTCAATATTCAGAGCAAAGCTGTGCTGACTGATGACTATCAATATGAACATGTCTCCTTTGAGGTTTCTGAAGCACTTCAGTGTGCTCCATCCACCTTTCCTCCCTTCCCATTCTGAACCTGTCAGAAGAATCCAAAAAAGTTTCAAGTAAAATCATCATACTGCAGGAGATAATGCAATGGAATTACAGTTGAAAGAGAGTTTATCCTGTGACTTTTTTCCCTTTACCAGTATGATTCAGGCCTCTCTTTCTGAGCATAGTTGGCTCATTCTTTTCCTGTGCAAGATCTTTCCCTTGAATGTGCACCTCTGGCAATGTGTACTGTCCTACAGCAGATCTGTGTAGCAGAGGCTGAAATCTTAGGTCAGTAAGTCTTTGGGAGAAATATCATATTTCACATGATATTGTCTTGGGAAAAAACCTATTGGCATTAAATATAGCTATCTAGTTGATTTTATTGCTTCCTCTCCCCTCTTTCCTATTCCTTCTTTAACAAGTACAAAATAAAAGCAGACAGAGTTCTAGGAGCAACTCAGGCATGACTGGCTGGGTTGCCAAATGCTGATTTCAATAGCTGCTGATTAACCAGAGGCTGTTCTTGTTGATAGGCAGCAGGCTGAACTCTTCCTTCAAAAACTAATGGCTCTCCCATGTTAAATAATTATCTACTGGATCTGTGGTGATCAATGGGGGGTTGTCCAAGTATTTTCAGGCTGGGGTCTCAGAGAATGTTACCAAAAAAAGGTGAAATGTGTGTGTTTAAAGTTACCACTCTCAGTCATCTGTTTAGACATTCAGTATCTTAGCCAATTCTATTTACTCTGGAACAATCAGTGCTAGGTTAGATTAGGAAACCCTGCATTCCTTGGTGTACTGTACTAACCAGGTTTATCTCTTTATCACTGTTCTCAGTCCAAGATCAAGTGGGAACTGGGCAGAGAAAGATTAATAGTCAGTGGTGCTTGGTGACTACCAAGCAAGGATACAGTGGTGGGAGTGATGCTGCCTGTGTTGAGTTGGTCCCAATTATTTAATTCAATAGCTTTTAATTGCATACCTGCATTTTAGAGTTTTCAATTTGTCATTCCTCGTGACTAGGTGAAACTTGCTTATTTAGATCAATTGAAATCTTCTTTATCTGGATAATTCTGTTTCCAGTTTAATTTCTGAAGACAAAACATTGTATTTGAGAATTAAATTAGTTGTACACAGTGATTTTACCTTATTCTGTATTTTGCTATTAATGCAGCTGAAAGGCAAGGTGGGAGGGTGTAGACCTTTGCTTTATTAGCTTCAATTACCTGGGGACTCTGATTATCATATGATTTTTATTTTAATGGTGACTATTTGATGCATGACCCACAGTCCTCTGGCTCTTCTGCCCTCTTCTCATAGAAGCCTTTAAGGGCTGAGAAATGGGATTTTGTCACTGTTCATTAAAATCCTTGATCCTATTCTTCAGCTTCTTCAAGGAATGGAATTTCTTGCCATCATCTGATTGTGAGACACCACAAGCAATACCTGGGCTAGATTATTGAATCACTTGCTATTGGATGCTGCTGTTGGTTAGTTTAGCTGCCTTCTCCTTCACTGGCTCAACAGCTGAAGAGATGTAGACTGTTCTTCTGGAATAACTGAGAGCAGTATTTTTGATAGGTGATTGCTAACCCACCCCCTTTCTCTCTGCTGATTTGTCTTCTGGCTTTGTGGGGGCTGGAAGTTGCAAGGGTCACTCTGTCCTGCTCCCCTGTACGTACGTGATCAGAGGGACATTTAAAAGCCTAACTTGGGAATAATATTTCAATTCAGAGCAAGATAATTTAACTCACATGGCTGCTAACCAGTTTAAGAAGGTAACAAACACAATGCTACCATTGTTTCAAAGTTCACTTTCTAATGTGGAAACCTGAATCCCACTGGGTGAAGATCAAATGGACAATAATGTGCTTCTGACTCAGCCACGTATGACCTGGGAGGTGTAAATAGGGAGCATTTAGCATCTATGAATCAACTTATTCTGCCCTCCCAGCCAGTGTGCTCTGGGTAGAAACAAATCAGTCTCTACCTGATTTTCTGCTCCTCGTACTCTTTGACATGAGGATAAATTCATATTTTCATGGAGAGTTCCCCTGACTATACAAAAGCAGCAGCATGGCATTAGCAGCCTGGCCACAGTTCTATTTTGCATTAAGTGTCAAATTCTGTTTTCCCACACTGCAATTCTAGGGGTTTGTTTTTTCATTTTGGTATTTAAGCCACCCTTGAGTCATGTTTTATTGTTGCTTGTTTTGCTTGTTCTGGTTTGAGTTGGGTTTTTGTGGAAGCATCAGTGATCCTTTTCTTTGCCTGTGGATTCTGCTACGGGGTGTTTCTGCAATCTTATCAGCACAAAATATGGGAAAAGCCCTTGGAATAAAATTCATCTTTAGAACTGCATGTGACTTTTCCTAGCAAGTGCTCATGCTGTAAAAACTGTTACAGAATGAGTGTAGTTTTTGTAGTTTTCTATCTTCAAGTATCCTTTGGGAGAAGAGTATCTTCCCATCTCTTAATGGTGTGATAGCTTTCAAACCTATTGTTGTCTGAACCCTTGATTAAACAAAGTGGTGCTGATTGCAGCAGGGTGGCTAAATGTGGACAGAAGTAGCTATTGCAGCCTGCTCACTAAGAAGTCATTTATCAAAGTTTTATCTGATTTCAGAGGCATTAGATTTATCAGTCACAGTTTATAAATGGCATGTCATCAGGATCAAACTGAAGCAATACCTTCCTCAAGTGCAGCTCTAAAGCAAGTGTAAACATCTGCAGATGTGCTGTGTCCTTGCACCAGGAGCTATGTCATGCAACATATAATTAGAGCAACCTTTAGGATTTTGTTTAGTTCTAGCATTATTTTCTCCTCGTTGTTGTTGTTTTGGTGATCAGAGTTTGATTTCTGCTCCTTGCCCAACATGAAAAGGTTTGCAGTTTTGCTACAGGGGAGGTACCTCCCTAGGATGGGACCAGCAGAGGGTCAGGCTGGGTGGGTGTCAGGATCAGTGAGGGCAGCTGGGGTCACTGACAGCCCTGGGATGGCCAGACAGCATCAGGAGGAAGCCTGATGGCAGTAGGTCTTTATCCTACTAAAATGGGCAGTTTATCCAGGGTGTTTCCAGCCCATACCCACATACCTGATGAGCAAGGAGATTAAAGGCATGCCAAATAAATCCCTAAAGTTTACAGCAAAATAGGGGATGCACATTCAAGAAAAGGATTTAAATGAAACCTGGCTGATCTGAGAAATAAACTTGCTGTGCATTCCAGCCTGACTTGGGTTTGAGTGTTGGGGTGGTGAAACCATTTGAGATTCAAGTGCAATATGGAGGGAGTTTTGTTAAATTTATGAAAATCTATTTGAGGCTAAATTAACTTGGGTGGTTCTTTAGCCTAAGAGCTCCTATAACAGAATGGAATGGAATGGAATGGAATGGAATTGTCAGGGTTGGAAGGGACCTCAAAGCTCATCCAGTTGCAACTCCCTTGCCATGGGCAGGGCCACCTCCCACCAGAGCAGGCTGCTCAGAGCCCCATCCAGCCTGGCCTTAAAAACTCCCAGGGATGGGGCTTCCCCCACCTCTCTGGGCACCCTGTGCCAGTGTCTCACCCCCTTATGGGGAAGAAATTCTTCCTAATGACTCCTCTGAATCTGTCTACCTCTAGTTTTGATCCAAGAGAAAACAGGCTGAAATCCCAGTGAGACAGACACCCTGACAACTTGGTGGGTTTTTTTGGTGCATGTTTTACAAATTTTGGCACTCGAGTCTGTATTTGCACATTTAAACTGCCAATTGTTTATGAAGGCTGAGAAGATAGTTTTAGATCCTTGAAAGCATATCCAACTTCTTGAGGTGGTTATGAAGGTAAATCTTATTGTCTAGGGAAATGACTTGTGCACAGTGATTTCTTTTATTGCTCTGCTGAATGTGAAGGCATTACTCAGTTTAATAAATCCTACTGTATCTCTCAGTCTGTGTAGGCTGATATAAATATCTCCAGTTATGTCATATTACCACCTTTGTACAACTAATGTTACGTTCCTGATGACTGGTGGCTGATAAATGCAAAAGCTCATTTGGTTTGTGAGTGATTGAACACTAACACTGTTTAGATTTCTTAATATACTTGTATTAGCATGAATAAGTAATGAGTGTGCCAGGCTTTTTTGAATATTTGATTGTATCTTTATAATGGATTTGTGTCTCTCTCTTTGTGCTAATGTCATTGTAACTTTGTTGGTGTCATAACTCCAAACCTTAGCAATCGATCTTTATCAGAATATCTTAAATCAATTACCCTCTCATGGCCAAATTACTGTGTCATAATACTTTTTTTTTTCTCATTTTATTATAAAAGTATTCTGCATATTGCATTTAGGATACAAGTAGGTGCTAATTCTCTCTGTAGTATATTTCTCATTCCCTCATTGTGGCGTCAGAGTATTGATCAGTGATTTTAGTTGTACTCTATAAGCATACATTTACTCACACATGAAACATTATGTCTGCTGTTTAGTAATAGACTAGCTGACCCTTAATACTCCACTTCAGCCATCTTTCATTGCCATGGCTTCTGCTACTTCTAAAAAGCAAGCCCTAATGTTTACAGTTATCCATCATTTGGATAGTGGTTATTGTAGGAAGGTACTGTAGGATAGTGGTTATTGTCAGAAGAAAGTATTTGCTTGTCAGGGAATTCTGGTTATTCTAATAACCCTAAAAAAAATCCATACCCACAGTACACTCGTTTCTTTCATCATCCTGTCTCATGTTTACTGACTGTGCCATTTAACAAGTGAAGCAATTGGAAGGAAAGTGGCTATTTTGTTAGTAGCTACATAGTGGTTCCCAAATAGACATTGTTTTTTCTATGAAAAATGCCTAAACAGAAGGCTGCTAGACCAGTGATACTGGTATGGACTGGGTGTGCAGTACCATCTGCAGTCCTTACAGAGTAAACAGTGAAGAGATTCATCATATTATTTTCTTTGTCACAAACTGTCTCACTGCAGGGTGGGTATAGCCTCTTGGGCCACTTTGTGTCTGAAAAAAACACCTCACGGTGTGTTAATGATGGTGGATCTGAGGTGTTTTTTACATAATGTAATGGAGGAGAATGTTGTGATTAATAAAGGAGAACTTGAACAAATTGCCTTCATGCCCCAAAATATTGCCCATCTGCACTGAAGGGAGTCAAAACGCTTCCCGAGGTCCTTGTTTTCCTTCTAGCTCCTTGTAGGAGTTGTTACTGAGAGTACTTTCCAGGAGAAGTCCAGGTAGGTCCATCCCTGTTTTCCTGCAGTGCTGAAACACCTGCTATCAGGGTGTGTCAAGAGAAGCCTCCAGCAGTGTTGCAGAAAGCTGTAATGAAGGCATCTGGAAACACTTCAGATTTTCCCTGGCTCCTCAGAGGTGATAAGCCCAGAGATGGTGCTTTGTGAACCTTCCTCACCTGTTTATTTCTGCAGCTACCCATCTTCTCTTTGGCCAGCAGTCGCCAGTCACAGTCCTGCTGTATTCTCACACTCTGTTCAGCCCTGTTGCTGTGAACCTTTGTTCTGGGTACTTACATCCCACTTTCCAGGCATCAGCAGCATCCATTCCAGCTCAGCAACAGCTCCCATGCTTTTAAGTACGTAGAAGCAGTCATCCATTCTGTATGTTAGCAGGCTTGTGTGGGGGAATCAGAAGGGTCACATCTCCTTCTGGGTTTTCACAGAAGAAAATGAACGTGGTATAGTTCGTATTGATGCCAAGTACATAATCATATTTTCCTCCTACTTAGGGAACCTTAACCTCAGAATTCTATGTTAGATGAGCAGATGCATTACATGGGATGTTTTCCAGATTCCTTTTCAAAAGTGTGAGTCACTCAGCATTTGCCATGCAAAGCCCTTTACTCCCTGATGACGTCCATAGGCCGCTTGAATGTGCACCAGGAAACATGCTGAATAAATTATTAGCTTGAATTGCAGGGTTTTTTTTTAACTGAAGTCTGTCATTCAGGTTACAAAATGACATGAGTGTCAAAAAGAAAAAAAAAAGATAAATTCTATATTTGCACCTGGTTTTGAAAAGAAGCCTTTCATTTTTGCTTCATGACCTACCTGGTGGTCTCAGGTTTGGTCATTTGAAAGTGTGATAGATCAGATTGAGCTGCTAGACAGCTTCAGAAAATACCTCACTGCACAAATGTCACTCAACTGTGACAATTTCATTGTCACGACGGCTTTTCTGCAGCATTGTGTAGGTGCTGTGTTGAGAACCTCTCAATTAAGCAGGCTGACTTTAGTGGATCCCCTTCTTAACACTGTGCTAAGTGAGAAGTCACCCCTGGGTGTTGGTCAGCTCTGCAGGGTTAGCTCACAGGTCCTCATCTTGGAGGAGATGTCACAAGTAATATTAAGAAGTTTAATTTCTGTGGTTGACTCCTGATCCTACAGTTTACCATGTAAATTCCTTCATCTGCATGATGGTTCTTCTGATGCTCATTTTTACCCCATATTCCATTAATTCTCTGAAGATTTCAGTTAAGTTTTTCTTGGTGAAAACTGTCTGGTCTGATAACGTTATAGACAGAACATTGTGCAAGAGCTTGGTTTTGGTGAACTGTATGCACAAATTTTGGGGACAAAACTGATTCTGAATAGAGCATGGATTAAAACATCATGACAAGCATGTAGCTCACAAGATGACTGATGAAATTAAGTTTTTTACTGCTCTGTCCATATACATATAACTCTCCTTTCACATCTGCTTTGTGTTTTTGTATTTTTGTCAGCACTTGGAGCCATGATTCCAATGGTGGGTTTATTAAGTGAGCTAGAAATGGATTGCAGTAGGTGCAGGTGAAGGCAGCATCTGGCTTGCTAACTTTATGATTGTCAGAGAGTAAGGAGGGCTTCACTCTCTGATGGAATGTTAGGCCTCTTGTCTTCCTAAAATAATAAGAAAAAAAAAAGGATGGATTTTCTTTGTGGTGCTTTGTCTATGAAAAGGCTTTATATATAAGGGGCTTTTATAGGAGGAATAAACCCTTATAGATACTCTCTTTGAGTGCCCTCTTAAACATTAACAACTAAACGATCCGACCCGTAAAAATTCCAGGTTCTTTCCAAGAGGATAGTGTTTCTTTCATGCTATTTCAATACTTCTCTTTTCTAAATGAAAGACTAAAAGTGGCATTTTTTAAAGAGAGCAGTGCTCCCACTTCAGTGGTGCAGGTAAACTTCTTCATAAGCCTCTCTAGGTTTGCTAACAGACGTGACTGGTACTGGTTCAGATTTCAGAGCAGACACCTTCAGAGCTTGCCTGGTAGAACCAAGCCCAGCACTGCTCATGGCTAGACCTCACTGACCCACAAAGGGTGGTGTTGGGTGGAGAAAGCTTGTTCCTCTTTGAAGATTTCTCTTCTGTAGTATTTGGTTTTATTCTGATTGATAACTGATTATAAACCTTGGAGTTGGGCACTTCCAGATTCCTGGTTCTGCAGCAGCCCACTCCGTGAGCCCAGATATGGGCTGGACATGATATCCCAGAAAGAATATCTTCTTTGTTGGCTCCCTGTTAATATTTCTTTAAACTAAATTGTATTATTCCTTTAGTGGACTTCTCTGAAAATTATGACACCCACCTCCCTTTTTTAATTAAGTAGTCTATTAGATGTGTTAAGTTTGAGAGTTAGTGGCTGTTTTCCCTAGGAGCTTATTGATTTATATATTGCAAACTTGTCTGTGTGAGCAAAGGACTTTATCCTGGAGTTCCTTGGCGTGGTGCTTTCCTCTGTACAGTTCCTGATTGAAAATTCCTTCTTGTTTTGATCACTGAAAGACCATTATTAGCTCTTCTTCTACTCTCGTGCTATAAGAGCATTTGGGGGGAAGTTAATTAACAGTCTGTCCTCTTTCATATTCAGAGGTTTTTTAAAAATCTGTTTAGTTCTTGGGGAAAGCAGATATTAAAATAGAATACTGCATGGAAAAAGCCACCTACAGATATTACTTCTGAGATAAAAGGACCCGATAAAGGCACCAGTGACTTTCTGTCTCTTTTGCTTAGGGTGTATACTAGGCATTTCCATGGTGATTAATGCTTTATAAATGCCAGAGATAAATGGTCACAAGAAACTGCTGCAAACAGCAATAAGTAAAGGCTTAAACAATCCCCTCTTACCAGCTTCCCCTTGTGATTCACTCCCTGCAAAACTGCATCTCGGGGGCCTACCTGACTGAGCTAAACAGCTCCTGTGCAGAGCTTAACTTCTAACCACCTGGCACATCTATATTCTCATTTTATTTAGAAACACATATATCACCATTCAGTGGTCCAAATTCTATTGATACATTTGTTAAATTGTTGGCAGCCTCTGTTCTCAAAATACACTTGCCATTTGTGGGCATAACAAGGCTGCAAGTAATGGAAGATATAAATGACACCTGTCAGTCACTGGAGCCCTGCCTGGAACCCAGAGTGTGGCTCAGACCAAGTCACTTGATTGGCAGCCTGTGATGCTCCCTCTGTGCCAGCCAGCAGGTTCCCAGCAAGAGCACATCACCTGAAGTTGGAATGATGACATTGTTGGCACCTGTCAAGTAAAAGTCTGGTTTACTGGAAAGTCATTGACCAAACCCCTCCCTGCCTATCACACCCCAGCCTCTGATGTATTTGTACCTGGAGGTCTGTGAAATGAAGATCATCTAGATACAAGCCTGACTTGAGGCATCCTCTTTCCTAAAGGGCTGTTGCAGGTGGAGCTGATCTCAAACTGCTATCGAAGTGCTACGATGCATGCAGCTGCATTCACTGCATTAAATGCATGGCTCAAATGGGAGACTTTTCTAGAGTTGCTTTTCTCAGCAGAGAGATGAGCTTCACTCGTTGGGTAGTTAGTTGTAGACAGTTACTTTGAGTTCCAAAACCAACACGGTTGAAGGGATTAAGGTTTATCTCATATCTTGTTTATTCCACAGAGGGAGTGGTTTCCTAATTTGCCACAGTCAAGCATCTGATTCCTGTTAATTTCTCCTGTGATGACAGTGTTCTGTGTAAAATCAGAATGGAGTGTCTTTGTAAAGTCCAGCTCTTCCAGGGCAGAATCACCACTGACACCCCATTGCTGCTCTCACCATGAACACTTGGCAGCTATATATATCTCTCTATAAATGAAAAAAATATTTGGAGTTCCCATGTCCTCAAGTCTCGTTTTGTTCTGTGCAAAGTAGCAGTAGGAACTGGAATACCAGTGTCAGCTTCTTTCTCTGCTGTGTTTCATTTTATTCCCTTTACTGTGGACACCACAGGCCTCACAAGCGTGTTCCGAATGTCATGTTTCAGGGTGGTTTCATTTCTTCTAGGTGGTTACTGGATTTGAATGCCTGTAACAAACCAATCTGTCCTGGATTCTTCCTGATGATTAAATGTTCGACGCACTCACTCAAAACCTCCTCAGCTTCAGGTTTTGAGGCAATAGGAAGGAAAATAAAAATTGCCTCATCTCTTTAGACGTCGTTGTGCTCTACATTAATTCATCCAGGGGAATTTTTTCTACTAAAGTTTTCTTAAGATATGACAAGTGATTATTTCTTTAAGTATGTACTCTATCCATTATTAAATTGATTATTCAAATCTCATTTAAAGCAAGAGGCCAGATGGCAATATTCCAGTATTTGTTGCTACTAGCAACCACAAACCCCAAACTGAATGATTTTCCATTTTTCACTGTGGATGAAGGGATCTCTTCGTTTTATGAGCGATTAAAAGAAGCAACACTAACCAATTACAACCCCAGATTGTTGTACCTATGCTTTAGAAAAACCATTCATTGTCACTTGTGGATGACCTCAGAAACTAGGTGATCTATTGCTAGGCTTGCCAACTTTGTTACCAATTATAATTTTTAGTTAGCATATTATTGTCATGAAAGGAAGGCACTTTTTGGTTTCACTTGCTCAGATTATGAAAACATTGTCAAGACTGTGACTATTCTAAGAAAGTATAAGGAAAAAAAAAAGACTCAGAACCTAATTTACCTGATGGTTGATACCTGTGAATCAGGTAAAAGAAAGGCCTATTGAGGGTAAACTTGAAGGTGGCATAACAATGTCATTTGACAAATGGCAAGTGGTGAATGGGTGCTTAATGCCTCTTCAGATGCATTTCTGATTTAAAAAATAGGGACTGAACCAGTATCTAGGGATTTACTCAAAGTCTTGCCTTTGAGCCTTTAGGAGTCCCACAACTGACCATTTCTGTTAATGAGCCCCCAAAATATGCAAGGGCTATGTGGGACTCCTCCTTAATGCTGATTTGTGTCATGGTAAAAAGTGATGTCAGGATAACTCATTAATTGGTATCAGACAAGAGACAGTAACAATAATAAAGACAAATAAGCAGAAGCAACTTCTTTGTTTCCATATAAGGGCCTGCTTTGCATAGAGCTCATTTCTTCTGATGTGTATGTGTAAGTATCTAAATGTTTGTGTTTCCTCATGATGTGTGTGTGGTACGTAGATTTGAAAGCTGGGTATTTTACTGATACTTGACCAAAGCTTTATTTTGGCTCCCTGAAAGCAGGAGTAAAATTCCTAGTAGCTATAGTGCATACCACTGGTTCCTTAGCTGCTCTTTAGGCAGTACAGTTTCTGGTCAATGCCCTGCATTTCTGCATAACTGTAAACTTACTGTATGTCAGGTCTTAAGTGTAACTTGACTTGTTTCTTAATCTGGATGAGTCCCAAATGACAGATGTTACTCAGATTGCTTAATGCACTGCCAGAAAGATCTAAAGAGTGGTAGTCAAGAGGCTAGCACAAGAAATGTGATAGGACAGGCAAATACAAAAATACCCTTTGGTTATTTATTCCATGTAAGAAGAGATTTTGGTAAGTTAAAAATTCTCATGACTAACTTTTGTAATAAAATGTTTGGTTAGTAGTAAACATGTTCTGCCCCATAATCCAGAGACTATTTACTCTCTGGTAATTTCAAGAAACAAATATTAGCTTATAAATGCTGTGGTAGCAAAATGTGCTAGCACACATGTTAAGTTTCTAATCAAACATTGCAAAAAATTCATTAATCAGTATTTCATAGTTCATTACAGTCTGACTAATTTTGAAATCCTTCATGTAAATTGATTAAATGTCTTCAGTATTCAGATAAATGGGCTTTTGTTTTAAGCAACCTTTACTGTGAAGTCCATATTTCTCTGGGATTGAGTTCTGGTAACATTTGACTGTCATGCCTGACATACTAGCCAGTTGCCATTTCACCCCTCCTTCCCCTCCTCTCTAATCCAAAGATCTCATTGACCAATTGCGAGAAAAATATCCCTAAATCTTCTTGAGACATAGCAGGTCATAGTTAGAAAGTGCTCCATCATCTACTGTCATCACTCAGCAAAGCTGATTTTTTTCTTTTTTTTTTCCTGTTGTAATGCAACTCTTGTCCTTGCCCAAAGTGTTTAAAGGAGCTGCTTTGCTGAGCACAGAACAGGCGTGAACATGAACAACAGGCTGGTGATCGAGCCTTCTTTGACACAATGGAATACACACAGAAATGACTCTGGGGGTAAAAGCTCAGCTGTTGCTCTCAAATATGCACAGGCATCTGTCAGGACACACTGAGCTCCCTGTACCCTCAGCCTGCTGCTGCCACATGCCAGAGTGTGCTGTGGATGGGCTCAGCTCAGAGCTCCCTGCAGTGGGGTTTCTGATAGGAGCAGGGACTGTGCTTTCCCTCAGCATTGTACTCCAGGTTTTACAGGTTTTGGGAGGTGCTAATGGAGCTACTACAGCATATAGTGCTTTTTATCAGAGGCACCATGTTCTTGCTCATGTAAGCATATAGCTGTTACTCTATATGGCAAACAGAAGACAGTCTGCTCTAGTCTTCTGCAAAACTGTGCAAACACAGTGCTGTCTGGAAAAGCAGTGGCCATGTTCTCATTTGCTGGACAATTTAAAATTTCTACTGTGATTTTTTTCTTGACTGTGAATTTTTAACTCCTTCAGACATTTTCATCACAGTTTGATTATTTCTGATTTCATAGAACATAAATCCAAGGGCCTGAGGATGGCCAGCATATATTAAGTTCTCAAGTTAAAATCTGTCCATGTTCCTTTGGAAAGCCCAGCAGGATCCCTGGGGTTTCAGCCGTGTACACACTGAGGAAATGTTTTCAGGGATGTGCACCATTTCTGATTAACCTTGAATTCTTTCCATGTTTTAATAATTCCTGGGTTTTGTTCGTCTGTTGAAAAACTCAGTTTTGAGACGCAGTCATGATTTTTTTTTTTTATTTTAGAGTTTTCAGTGTGACTCAAGCTCTGAATAGTGTAGGTCACTAATTTACAGTAGGAAACCTATTGGTCACCTTCAGCACTCCACAAGACTAGGATGCTGTCAGCTAGGTCTTGTTTGATGAGCTCTCATTCATGTGAACAGCTTTGGCTGTTTCTTGGCCCCTCTGATGTAAGAACCATGCCATAAAGCTGAGTTGATGGAGGAGTTTTGTACCTCCTTTCCTCCTCATCACTATTAAAAGGAGCTGTGATGAGTTCAAGGGGGTTTTATGACCAGCTTTGCCCAAGCTCATTCAATGAGACTGTCTAAGGTACGAGGCACTGACCTGTAATCCCTCAGAATGCCTGGACTCAGATGCTCAGTCCTGTCCCGTGCTGGAATTTGGTGCACAGATGACACCAAGAGCTGTCAGAAAGCTCTCTGGCATTGTGCACAACTGACTATCATTGGCAGGGCAGAAAGGAATTCTCATTTTCAATCTTCTTCTCCTATGGACTCTTTGATGTTAGTAGTAAAATTTCATCTGTTACCTTTCATGTCAGTCTAGAGAAAAAAAAATAAAAGAAAGACTGGAAAAGGACTATTTCAAGGAAATTGTTTGACACTTTACAGATTCCAAATCACATTTATTTCTGCAGTGTTATTCCTAGGAAGAATTTTATTGAACAAAAGAATAAATCTTTCAGAAAACAAGTACTTATGGTACTTCTCTGCCTATTCTGTGGTTTCTGAAGTAAATTCTTTTGTAAGGTTTGCAAATTTTAATTCCAGTGGTTATACTTTTTTCTTTCTTTCCATTTCAGGGGCAGCCTGCAACAGTATGTATTCCAGCTTTGGTTCCTTGAGTCATTTCAGAGCAGATGCCTTCAGTACATACAGGTATAAGGTGAGCAGAATACAGAGAATGTGCCTCCTAGTTACCCTGGAGAAATTCCAGCATGTGAAAGAAGAAAAAATATTGAAGTAATATGTACTTTTACCTAGCTTCTGTGAACATAAAGTTTTGAAACAATTTATCCCTCACTTCAGTAATATTTGTGTCCTTTGTAAATTATATTTACATATATTTTATGGAAAAAATAGCTCTTCTTACAGCTTCTGTAATAAGAGAGTCTTTGCAAATCTGCTCCCTAATAAATTAGAAGTAGCTGGCCACAACTATTTTGAAAGACACAAATGGGAATTAAGTGCCCATCTCCCATTAACTTTTGATGGTGCCTGAGAAAATCTGAGTGGGGATTTTTCACAGCTGGCTCCAAAAGCAGTGGCTGGCAGTCTACTTGGATTTTAGGAGCAAGAAACTTGCTGTGTTACACTCTGCTTTTGTCTCGGAGAGGGTGAGTTTGGTAATGTGCCCAAGCTTTACACTATCTTTAAAATGTATTTCTTTGTATTTATTTATTTTCAAGCTCTGTTTAGCCACATATTCCATGGCCAGGCTCAGAGAGGGGAGGAGAAATCAGTCTTGGGGAAGGGGAGGGAACAGGACTGGTCAGTGTTAATGCTTAAAAGTGATGTAGCATGCAGTGAGTCCCCAGTGTCTTACCTGGCTTTAAGGGAGTTGGGCAGTGTTAGCAGTAAGGTGGGAGGAGCAGTGTCAGACAGTTCTGTTGTAGAACGTGGCACCCTCTTTTCTTCCAGGGATTTGACACTGGAAAGGCCTGCAGAAATAGAAATGTCCAGTAGAGTTACCTATTTGGCTTTGGAAAATAAAGCAGAAGAGGTCAAAATCATGACTGCTTTTCCTCTCCTCAGATGCTATTTTTTCTGCCTCACAGTGCTCTGTCTTCCTCCCATTCTTCTGGGCTGTATTTTGTAGGGATATGGCAAAGAAGGGATGGAAAAGTGCAAGAACAGTCTCTCATGTTCTGGGCCAGCTATGACTAAACCTAACTCCACAAGCTCAGAGGTTCTCAATTTTATTATCATTCTCTCTGCAGCAACTGAATTCTTAACCCTTAGTGATGGCAGCAGCTGCTGGGACCGTGGCCACGGTGAAATGAGATTGCTCTGGTTCTGAAGGCAGTGAACTAAAAATGAGCAATCGTGGGCTAAACAATCCACAGACATGGGGAGGAAAATATTCCAAATGGCCTAATTAAGTCTGTTGTGCAGCTGAATCATTGATCCAAAGGTCAGTGTCTGAAAAAGGGGGTAATTTGGTGGAAATATTTTCTGGATTAAAAATTATGAAATAAAATTTTAAAAAAAAGGAGATTTGTCTGTAATTAAGAGTTCTCCATGTGTGCTGGATTTTCTTTCCTCCTCTCATCCGACTTTATTACACTGAAAATCACTTAAATCTGTCCTATGTGCAGTACCCATAAGTTCAATGGGAGTTAATTCCCTTTGGAAATGAAAGTAAACAACGGGGAGTTTGCCAAATGAAACCAAGATAAACTTGGTGATCCAATGGTGATTTAAATACTTTTTGTTCTCGTTTACACTGGCAAATTTGATCTGGATTAGCCAAGAGGAGCTGCATATCTAACTAAACCTTTGACAAAAAAAATAAGAGCCTTTATACTAAAACCACTTCTCAAACTGAAAAAAAAGGTGCTTTCTGAAAATATTGTCCATACAGGAATAATTATGTTAAAAGCTTTTGCTAGACTTTGAGTCTAAGCAGCTAACATTAGACAAGGGGTAGCTGTGCAAATCCAACTTGAGTTGCCATTATTAACCATTAATCTTAAAATAGATGAATCCATAGACACTGGAATGATACACTGATAATTTAATATAAATGTATTAGACTTGCTAATAATATTCTGCCAAGGACTGTTTTAAGCATCTGAAAAAAGCACAGACTAACTTACAGTAATAATGTAATTTTAGACAGTATCTTAGTTTGGGGAAATATGTTTTATGTTACAGATTTTCAAAAGATAAAAATATTTTAAAATGTTCTCCTTATGCTTCTATTGTATTTTTATTTTATTGCTGGTGATTTCTACTTTTGACTAGCTAATGGGAATGTATTTTTCCTCTGTATTGCTATTACCTCTTCCTGCTACTTTCCAGGTCACTAATTTTTCTGCTTAGAGTTCATTCTGCTTAGACCGATATGCTGTCTTTTTTAATGAGGTTATTTCTGGGTTATTAGCCTTCCTGTTATATGATACCTTATGTGAAAGATCTAATTGATGTAAATCAAACATAGCTTGCAGAAGAAAATCAAAATGATCTTTTGGATATTTTGTAGGTTCATGTGTATCTCAGAAATTTTGTATTTAAAGCTACTTTTTAGACAAGAGGGTTATATGTGGCTAATAACACAAATAAATCTTTTTTTATTCATACATTAGCAGGTTCAAAGAAGTGGAAATTGAAGAAATGCATTGGCATTTTGGTTTGCTGAATAAGCTTTAGATGGAAATTACTCTGAAAAGTATTTAGTGGGAGGGGTTTAATTGTACAGTTCAGTAACCTCAGTAACATTTTTTTTTATTAAAGCATTCTTACATAAGCCGTTAAGCTTTAGGTTAATTTTTACTGTTATTTTCTGGTTATATTTAATAACAGCCATTGGAAATGCAACTCAGACCATGCTATACCTTGTTAACACTTCTAAATGGATTACATGTCTGATGCTTTTTTAGAATAATTTTTGTTTCAAATTGTGCAGTCAGAAGGAGTGTGTTGTTTTGGTGCAGGTAGTAAAAGCATCTTGTTTCCCCAGGCAGGTCACTGGTGGTGATCAGTGTCAAAGGCAATTCTGTGACTTTAAAAAAAATATCCATTACAATTGTATAGGTAAGTAAAACGTGTGTTTGATTTGGTTTGCCACAGTGGATTTCCCCTCCCTTGCTGTCTGATATTTTTTCACCTCAGCTGAAATGTTTTGCTTTAAAGATACATGAGGGACCTTTACATATATCAATTAGTCCAACACCCCTGCCTGAGCAGGATCATCTA
>VYZU01023943.1:103044-113380 GCA_013401355.1 Ceyx cyanopectus | reverse complement strand
CATTTTTTTTTATTAAAGCATTCTTACATAAGCCGTTAAGCTTTAGGTTAATTTTTACTGTTATTTTCTGGTTATATTTAATAACAGCCATTGGAAATGCAACTCAGACCATGCTATACCTTGTTAACACTTCTAAATGGATTACATGTCTGATGCTTTTTTAGAATAATTTTTGTTTCAAATTGTGCAGTCAGAAGGAGTGTGTTGTTTTGGTGCAGGTAGTAAAAGCATCTTGTTTCCCCAGGCAGGTCACTGGTGGTGATCAGTGTCAAAGGCAATTCTGTGACTTTAAAAAAAATATCCATTACAATTGTATAGGTAAGTAAAACGTGTGTTTGATTTGGTTTGCCACAGTGGATTTCCCCTCCCTTGCTGTCTGATATTTTTTCACCTCAGCTGAAATGTTTTGCTTTAAAGATACATGAGGGACCTTTACATATATCAATAGATATTGTTCTATATCACCTGTGCAAGTTTTATATAATATACACACAAAGAAACTGCTGGCACAGTACACCCTGATTTACCTAGCTGAATATTTTGGTATGCATTGCATTGGAATTTCAAGTTGGGATTTTTTATTATTCTTTTTTTTTGCCTGTGTTTTAGACTTGGAGCGTATAGCAGTGTCAACCTCTGCTGCCACACCTTAGTGCTGTTTAGCACATGTACAAAATTGTTTTTCCTGCAGAAAACTGGGACAAAATCTTATTCTGATCTTCTTTACAGCTCTCTAATGAAAGGCTGTCTGTAATAAAGAAAAAGCCTTTCAGGCTAACAGGATACAGTTTGTTTGGCTTTTGCTCAGAGCTAACAAGTTATCCATTAGAATTCCCAAATCACTAGAAATTTTATTTCCCAAGAACTTGAGAAAATTCCTGGGTTTGAAGGATAGAAACTTAAAAAGTTGAGATGTTTCCTAAGCCTTCTGAGCATGCTTTGTGTCAGTGAGGTGTTCAGTGGGAATCTGAGCAGGCCCAGACTGAGCTGCATGTGCTGGAAATTAAAGGAACATATTTGTCTATAGACAATGTGTTTGCAAAACTTCCTGGTGATAAACAAGAGATTGTATGAGAAATTGCAGTGACTAAAAACATTCATCACAGAAAATAACATCAGTCAAAGCAACAATTTAGGGGCTTTATTTTTTCTTGCTGCCAGTGAATACAGAGGAAATGAGAACAGTTCAAGCCAAGGCATTTCCCTGTTGAAGGTGAGCTAGTCATTGTTCAGTGAGAGAACAAAGATGATAATGATGGGTAATTTTGAAGAATGTTGTGGTTGTCAAAGCCAGCTGTAAATTTTGGCAAATAAAATGTGATATGATGGGTTTTAATCTGGTGGCTTCCAATGCACTATTCTGACATCACAGATTTAAATTCTTGGCATTAGTTTCACTGCCAGTTCTCCCAAAAGTAGCTGTGTGGTTCATGATGTTTCAAAGTATGGAAATTATTGTTGTTTCAGATGTTTAATTTGAACTAAGGACCTCAAAGGACATAACAAAGGTCTTGAGCAAACCGAGTTCAAGAATAAGCTAGAATATTGTAATTTATTTCACTGAAGCACATAAAAAAGAAGAAGAAAAAACCTGACACCTTGGTTGAAGGGAAAAAAAGAAAAGCAGGATTTGGAATTCTCTTCATAACATAAAATAGATCCAGACTAACTGCTTGGGAAAACTTCTTTCAGGTATGTCCTGTATCAGCAATGTCTGGAGAGAGCCTTGGGACAGTGGCATTGTATGACAGAGCTGAGACAGGTGGATGCTGTATGCATGGACACAGGAGTAAGGAAGTTGCTCACCAAATGTATGGAAGGGCTTTAACTGGCTTTTCCAGGTGTGAAATGGCTGGCACTTACTTCCAGGTCTGTATCAATAATCTAATAAACCTTTAATCCAGAGGAGTCTTTATACCACTCTTTGTGAGCAATTTCAGCTGTTGGATCTGCCTGCCTATAAAGATGAATGGTGTTCCCATTCGGCTGGGAATAGCTTCATTAATATATTTGGGTGAGTTTCCATTCATACTCCATCTGTGCTCAATACACCACTGCAGGTGCAGTCAAAGGTGCAGTTGGGAGGAAGAGGAGGAGAAAAGTGCTTCTAACTTCAGAGTAGATTTTTTTTTTCCTTTGGTTTTCACCATTCTGACATAACACTTGGTCACTCACTACTGCAGCATCAAAACTAGTTTTTCAACAGGTTCTGTTAACATCAAATATGTATATTCTTTTTCCTTTGTTGGTAGTAGTTAATTGCAAGAGAGATCATCTTGAACTTGCAAATGCCAGCCATTGTTCAGAACTGGGATGTCTAGTTTTAGAATATGCATCTTTTTTTTTTTCATTTATATTTTATGGGTGTGTGAAATTCTTGGAATACTATCTCGGTACTTATGTAATTTGTGTACAAGAAAAAAGGGATGGAAAGGCCTCCTCTGCCTGTTAGCAATTAGCTGGAACTGTGCTGGTTGTGTGTGTGCTGAGGAAAACCAGCAAAGTCATTCTTCTTTTCCAACATGCTGAAATTCATAAAGCCTCTAAGAACCAAGAAGGACTATGAAAATATGGTTGGGATGGGCCAAAGGTTAAATGGACAGTGACAGTTGCCAAAGCCTTCCTTAAGGAGCAAGGTTTGTGCCCTAGTTTAGGAGCTAGTGAGATATTCCTAACTTGAGAAAAGAATTTCCACTCTCCTGGTATTTCATCTGATAAAAAGTGATCAGTCCACCCCCCTCCCCATGATGAATTCTGTGGGGAAGGGACAGATGAGCTCTCTGATAAGCATGTTAACTGCTCAAATGTTTTAGAACATTACAGTCACCAACCCAAGTTCATCTCCAGATGATGAAGTCTCAAACTAATTATGACTGTCAAGTGAAAGCAGATTCTACTTTCACTGAGTTTATATGTGTAATTATGTGAATATTTTTTTTCCTCAAGATTTTCTGCTGCTTTCTGTCAAAGAGATTGAATGGACCAAATTGCACTACATGCACCATGAATGCCAACTAGTTCTTTATCCACCTACCATTGGAATATTATAGATCAATTTAGCAAGTATTAGCAGCATCCATTTTTATTCCCCTTGCTCCTTTTTTAAATCCCAGAAGATGAATTCTGATGTAGTCAGTTCAACAAGCAGATGACCAATTTATTACAAGTCCTAAACCAGTGTGTTTCAGATTTATGCAAGCTGCAGCTCAATGGTGCTGAGCATTCCCAAATTCCTTCTCTTTATTGGCATGTATTCTGGCAGGAAACCTTCTTCTTTTTGGTTAACCTGTCTTTCTAAAGTAATTAATTTGTATTCAGAACTTTCAGAAGTATTTTAATTAAAAGTTAGATTTATGCCACGAGGTTTCCTGGGACCTGGAGACTTCTTTCTGTTTTATATTATTTGCACACTTTTGCAGAAGGCTGCAGTAAATCCACAGTCATGGAACATCTTCTGCAACTCTCAGAGATATCCTGGCAAAGTCAATCCCACCTACAGGTTTTTCCGGATTAGAGTGGTTTATAAATAGGTCTGGAATGTGAATTTCCTTCTTTGCTGTGGCCTTTTGTTAACAGCTATCTTTACATCATGATAAAACTTTTCTTTAAAACACAAAATACTTTATTTCATTAATCTGTTTAGCAATACCAATATAATGAGCCAAATAAAAATCTTCTAGTGTTTAGGATCATGTTCTGCCTACAGGGACACCAAATATCTACCCCTGCATGTTTCTGGAGACGGAACTTCTGCTGCCTGCAACATGTGTCAANAGCTATCTTTACATCATGATAAAACTTTTCTTTAAAACACAAAATACTTTATTTCATTAATCTGTTTAGCAATACCAATATAATGAGCCAAAATATTGATTTTTATTATTATTTTTTTTTACTTAGGATTTAAAATCTTTATTTCTTTCTACAGAATTAAATGCTTCAAACTGATACTCAATCTCCTTACAGTCTCCTCTTTAATTTAGTTGTTATAATTAGGCATTAACTGGTGTCGGTGGTATAGCCAGTTACAAGCCATTCTGTTCTGCTTGTCTTGATTATCACAGTTTAGATGTAAAGTAAATTAGAATGAAAGACTATACAGTCCAATTACAGATAAAAGCAGCAAACTCTAGTGCTGTAATTAGATGCCAGTACTATTTTTCTTAGATTTTCTATCTCTGACGGCATTTCTCGTAGCTCCTTTGCCGAGGCTACTGTTTAAAGAGTTTATAAATGCTGTGTCTGTGGCACATCTTTGCTCCTTACCCTTTGAGTGGCCTGCTCCAAGGTGCAGGATCTGTGGCCACATGTTCCTCCTTCACCATGATGTGGTGTGTTGCTCATCACAGGAGCAGGCAGACTGTAATAAGCATGAGTATGAAAGAGTTAAGCTCTGTGTGCCCAGACCTTGCCCTCTGAGCCTGAGGTGCCTGCTTGTTGCCATAATGCAGTGTCATGCCACTGCTGTCCCACCAAATATAGGAGGGGTTTGCTCTTCCACCTGCAGGATTTCTTCACCAGAGGACAGCTGCCCTCACAAAGCTGCTCTGAATCCCAATCTCTGGTGTGCCTCACTGCCAGCCACGTTTGAAACTGCACCTCCCAGGATTCTTCACTGAAAGGAGTCTCTGCTTCAAAGACTTCACGGGATAAGGGGAAGACAAAGACACTCAGCAGGCAACTGAATCAAGGTCATATAAAGTTTCCTGCCTCCTAGTCCAGTATCTTACAAACCAGCTCTTGTTATCTTCCTAAGAAACCCTTAGAAACTGGCACACAAGCATCCATACAAGAGCAAAAAAACAATGTAGCTTGGATTGGCTTTGATGTGTTTTGCAGAAAAGCAGCAAGTTCTTTATGAATGGCAAAAAAACTCTGATCCAGATTCACTGAAACATGATGAAACAAAGAACCATTTCACCCTCAGCAAGATGGTAGCTGGAAATATGACATGTTTGGTACCTGCACCAGGAAAGGCAATGCAGCCAAACGTGCTAGGGCCGTTTGTAAATGTAAGGAATACATCATGCCAGCAAAAGAATACCAATCCTACCCTATTCCTTCAGTCCTTGAGGTAAAAAAAAGTACATTTCCAATAATTTAGGGAAAGCCCTGTGTTTGCTATAGCTGATCAGAAGCACGTGATGGCACAGTTTCTGCACTGAAAATTCAAATATCTCATTTTGTTGTGGGAAAAACTTCCTTTCAGTTAACATGTTGTTGGAACACTGCATCAAAATAATTTACTTCGACTGCTTTGTTGGGGCAAAGTGATTTCAAGTCATTTCAATGCAAACTAAGTGTTACAATTAGTGAGTATTAGCATTATGTGTCTTATGCTACGTTTTGTGTTTATTATCTGCTCAATAGTCTACATGCTACGAAACCTGAAAATACTGGAATCAGAGTAAGATTACTAAGGAAATAATGTCTTTGTGTGATTTGGGTTTTTTTTGGTGAGGATAATATTTTCCTGGAAAATCAAATAGTCATTTTGCAACAATTGCAATTATTTTTATTTTTTCTCAATTGAAATAATTGAAATGCCAGTTATTGAGCAGTCTTCTAGCCCTGTAGCAACTGGTGATATGTATTATGTCTTACTGAGTATCCAACGTGTTATTCTGTAAAATCATAAAATTTATACTTTCAAATTAGTAGAAATTCTTATCAGTAGGGGATAGTGTCAGAAACAGTCTCCAGCAAGGAAAATGAGGATCATATTGCTCATAATGTGTGAAACTTGCCTGTCTAGAGCACAGTCCAGCTGCTTGGGTTTCAGATTGGTCTCACATTCTCTTTTATAGGTGAACTAAACCTCTGGAACAGAGCTTGGGAATAAGGCTGGACTCCTGTTGACTGGCACGACAGCCACAACTCTGTCACTCCACTTGAATGACATACTGGAAACATTAAAGGCATCCAGAGAAGAGCTCCAGGATGGACTTGACATTGTCAGCAGAACTTGTATCACTATAGAAACAGGAGACCTAAAGAAATTGTATGTGAGTATAATATTACAGGCCATTATTGGGTGATGTTATAGCTAGCTGTAAAAGAGAATTTAAAAACCAACATAGTTGTGTTATGGGTGTTTCTCTCTCACCTGCTGTGTTTGAGTACCATTTTAATGTACCACTAAAGTGGGAAAGACTCATGATGTTTGATTCTCTTGGGTGAAGTTAATTGGTAATTTAAATGAAAATGATACTTAAAAAACCATCGAGTAAGTTTCATTTTTCAAAGCAATGTTAAAAGTTCCTGTTTCACAACAAGCTCACAGAAAATTATATATGTTGATTTAAGGAGATTCAGTTTTACTTGATTAATTTTCTAAAGATCATTTAAGGTGTAAGCAAAACATATATTTTGTTGTGAAACTAAATTGGTCTGACCCCTTGCTAATTTTACCTACAATTAGTTTGGTGTAATTATCACAGCATACAACTTAGTCTACTTCCAGAAAAAAATGATTGTTCACAGGGCCATAAAACTCTTAAAAATTGCTTAATGAACAACTCAGCCATGAGTATGTCACAGAAGATGAGAATTGCTATTAAATATGTAGAACATGGAGATGCAATATATGTACAGTGTACATAATAAAATTGGTCTAAAACCAGCCCTCCAGGATACTCTGCAGCGTGGAAAAATATCATGAGGTCACATAATGAAAGGCTGCATCTAAACTTATCAAGCTGAAGTAACATGATGTGAGCAAGTGAAATCCTGGAATCTCCTGAGCTCTGAAGACTTGGATTTTCCAAGTTTGTATTCCAAGAACTGGGGTTGTCTTCTGTTGACAGTGGGTTTTGTTTTTAAGGAAAATGATGACATCATTCACATGTGGGTTCTGGGGCTGAATGACACACTAATAGTCAAGGTAAAATGGTGTCAGTGCTTCCTAGAGGTAGGAGACCTACATGCCCAACAGCAGACATTGTGATCTTAATTTCTTTGTTTTTCAAGAAAAAATGCAGTTGGTGAAGTCTCTGCCAGACTTGAAATGAGGATCAACCTGTAGCAGGAATACTGAGATACCCATACAATATAGCACCTGTACTTTCACCAGGATTGTGCAACATCTTATTTTTGCTTATAAATCCACAGAACTAGCTTCTGATATTTAATCCATATACTTTGCTCATAGGAGGGAGCAAAGCAGATTTCTTCCTTCATGAATTCTTACAGAGACTGAGGCAATTTTTCCCTTATTTCCTTTGTAGACAGTGGTAGAAATAAAGATACCAACCCTCATTGAACCTATTTGGGTTTTTTTCCTCAGATTAAAAAACAAATCCAAAAAGAAGGAATAAATGCAGGAAAACTATCTACAGTTCTTCAGTTCTGGCTATAGAGAGACATTTCTTTCCTCAGCTCTCAGATTTCTCAGGAATGAACCCTCTCTGTGACAGCTCAGAGGTTACCTGGACAGTGGTAAAGAAACAAATGATGAAGCCTTCACTTGCAACACCAAGTACTTGTATTGTCTTCTGTTGTGGAAACCAGTGCTGATTGAGGAGATCCAGTCCTCAGAACAGCAGCTTTCTGGGGAAAAGATCAGTAGATAGAACTGGACTGATTATCCATAGCATGATGCTATTGAAAAGAAGCCCAAACTTGCCATAGTACCTAAAGCCAAGTTGGGGTTTTGGGCAGGTGCAGTCAACCTGTGGTCTGTGTATCTTCAGAACTAGAGGGAAAGGATCATCAGCCTTTTCATTTAGGAAGAGCAGCTTGAATCTGCTGCACATTAACCTCTGTGTTTTCTACAACCTCTATCACCTTATTAGCATGATGCTGATGTATGATTTCTCCTCTTTGACATCCTTTTTCCTTAAACCATTTTTATGGGTTGAAATCTCATTGTGATTCCATAGTGCCAAAGTATATTAAGAAACCCATTTGCATTGAGAATTTGTAGCAGGGAAGATGCACTTGAACTTCAAAATACTGTTTCTATTCTAACTTCTGTCAACAGTGTTCAGTCAAGTCTTTTGGGTGAGATTTTCAAGATGCACACGATATTAGCCAAAAGAGTGTCAGTCATAAAAGTCCCTTTGGTTTTAGTGGACAAAAAAAAAGGTTAATAATGAATGTTTTAAATTCCTGCCATTGTTTCTCGTAATACTTTGTGCCTACATAAGATCTTGTTTCAGTAGTTGCCACCCAGCCTCCAGAAAGCAGCATCTTGTGCATGACTCAAGACCTCTTTCCCTAGTAAACTAATAGAGTACCTTTTGGCAGCCTTCCAGCTAATAGCCTGCTCCAGATGGCATTGCTTATAACTGCGGAGGAGCACGGGAACAGGCAGCCACTGCCTTATTCTTTCTGTCAAACAAACAATACATGTTTTGGTAAGTTGGGATGGGGTAAAAATAAATCAAGCTTCAGGAGCAGGAAGCTGAGTTCACGAGTAGAACTTTGAAGTCAAGCTGCCTACTCTCAAGTTCAGAAAGGTATTGCAGCTAATACCTTATGGCAAGGAAATTCCAAGCTCAGTTTCTAGCCTGGCTTCTCCTTCAGGTAAGATGGGCAGGCTCTAAAAGAAAAGGTGCCTTTTGGCACTAAAGCTATCAGGCTGAGGGCTACTGTTCAAACAGTTCCCCAGCCCGGATCCTTTGGCAATTCAGATACTGGAAGCTTAAGGATGATATATGATGATTTTACAACTGTGTACAGCGTGGTACAGGATGAAATTGTGTTGAAAAGCCAGACCTTCTGTTTGCTTAAGTAACAGTGAATGCCCCGTGGTTATGCAAGTGGGCAGCTCTGTCAGTGCCTTTAACAATTTGGATTTTTCTCGTTTATTCCTGTATACTGTCAGAAATGTAGGAAGCAATTGTATAATTGAGATTATTTGTCCATTTTATGGGAGGAGTCTTGATACCTGTAAATATGCTAATTCTGTTGTCTTTAAATCTTTGTTTTGCCTTGCATGTGCTCAGTGCACATCATTTTGTTGGCCTGTCAGAAGCCCTCAAATGAGCAGTAATTAATCTTTAATAACACTGAGTATTCTAGTAGCTGTAAATAAGAACTTGTGCTTTCACTGAGAGGGTTGGTGTTTTTTTAACCTTTGTGGAATGCAAAGTATTGTTCTTAATTAGTTGCAATAAGGAGAGCAATATAAAGTGCAGTAATGGGCAAGTCACTATAAGCAATTCTCATCAAATGTTTAATTGGTATTAACAGGCCTTTCTCTGTGTTTTGTGTGCAATTATAACTGCCTTCCTGAAGACTAAATTTTTACCTTGCAGACAGTAATTTTAAATGTTCGGGGTTTCTTTTTTTTTCTACATGTGTTTTTTTTCTATGTACTAGATGATAGTCTACAAGATGTACAGCTGTACCTGGAGATCAGACTTTCCAAATAGCAAGTCCAATAAAAGAGATTTGGAGGTGCTGGAGAGAAGGATGGTGTGATTCAGATTACATAAACACCTACCCGACCAAGCAAAGAATTAAGTTGATACCTATTGCACCATAGATTTTAAGATCTTAACATTTGAATCTTTCCACAGAAGTTAGTGACAACACTCCCATAGAAAAAGCATTGGAATCAAGAGTGGAGCCTGGCTTTAAAGAGTTGTCTCTCTATCATCCCACCTGTTCTTTTTTACCTACAAGAATGACAGTCATGACTATTTACATTGGAAACTCTACACTTAGGTCTCCTGGAATTTACGTGACCCAAATTTTGAAACAAGTGGCTTTAATATTTTACAGTCTTTTAAGTAACAGATGGAGTTCAACTTCATATTGCAAGCTGGCACGTGAGTTTACTTAATTTCATCGAGTACATTGGCTCAATCAGTTAGGATAGCTTAAAATTAGTGAATATTGCTAAAACATATATTGTTGAGGAACTACTTCTTGTTTGGATCTCCTGTGCTTCTGTCTAAAAGCAGAAAGAATTAAAGTTCCAATAGATGACTAGAATTGTGTATGTGTAAATGTTTTGATGCTTATACATATGTATGTTTAGTGTTTGTGCACTTGTGTACACAGTAATTTATGTGATACTGATCTTAACAATAGGAAATACTGGAGATGGGGAGGGGATAAAAAGCAAAGTGTAAAAACCCCCAAACTATAACTATTCCATTCATTCTGAACGTATCACACAGAATTGCATTAGCCAGAACAATAAAAAATGTGCTTTCAATCTGACAGTAAAAAACAGTATAAAATTAATGAAAATAATGGACTGTATCCAAACTACTTAAATACTTAGCTTAGATTTTTTCAAGTTTTTTTTTTTACTTTTTATTTTTTAGTTGATGTTGCAGTAATTTTAGTTACATAGATGGTTGCTAAAGAGTAATTAATACTG
>VYZU01023943.1:85987-103005 GCA_013401355.1 Ceyx cyanopectus | reverse complement strand
GTGCTTAGTGATTCTGGAATCTTTTCAGTTGTACAGTTGTAATTATTTATTTCAGAAATAATGGATCAAGAAACTAAGTTATGAAATTGCATTTGCATTGATGAAACATATTTTCTGTCTTTAGTTTTCCTCATTTTGATCTTTATATGTTTTCCACTGTTTGGTCTTTTGCATCCTGAAAGACTAGATGTGATTAGAAGTTAAATTTAAATTGCATGGATAAATGATTAACTTATTAGAAATCACAATTCACAACTTAATTTATTACATGCCTCCCTAATTTTTCACATGGTGATTACAAATGGGGGCTATATGAAAAATTGGAGACTTATAAGATAAATTGCAAACCCATGTGATAAATGTACTTATCATGCACCTTTTGGCAGCCTTACCTCCTCTCTGCTCGCTCATTCATCTCTCCTGGGACTTATTCTAATGCTCTAAACCTAGGAGCAGAGTCAATCCATCACTGAAATTTTAAAATCAAACTTTTCTAGAGCTGTTTTATCCTCTTTTAGCCCAACAGAGGCTTGCCTTGCCCAGTTTCAGTCCTGCCAGTTTTCTCTACAGGAGCACTGTGTTTATTCCATGATTGATAGCTTCTGATTCTGGACTTTCCAAAGGGATCTCACAGATCTACTACAAGGTTTTATATACCTGGAGTGAAACGGCTACTTCGGAGCTGGCTTCCTCCATGTGGATCATAGTTACAGCTGGATTTTACATGTCCATAACAACTGCCAAACGTTCATCACTGAACCACCTTCTGACATGTTTGCAGAGGCACTTTTCTAAAACCAAATTTCAACTTTTATAAACTGTAGATATGCAAAATGCATTTCAGATTATTTGACATAAGGAATAAAGTGTATATTCAAACTTTCCTTGTAGTCAGGATGAGGAAAAACTTTCTGTGTGTTACAGAATAACTTTCCCAACTGCATAGTGAACTGTTCCTAGAAAGCAGGGAGAGGTAAGAGGAAAACTCAGTTAAAAGGTAAGAGAAAAACTCAGTAAATATCATTTATACTGAGTAGAAATAATAATAAACAGTAAGAATTATCTATGCTATGTATGCTATATATACATTTGTTACTTTTGAATATTACTGATATCCCAGTTGTAATATGTATTTATCTATCCCAATGTTATATTATAGCATTAAATTGTTATATATAATGTCTATGCTGTGTGTAATTTCATAGATAATGTGTATTATTTGTGTATTTAAGTATATATTAGGATATTGTGTAAGCATTATGAGAATACTTTTTTTTTACAGTGCAGAGAGAAGTGTTAGAATTCCTGTACAACTGATCAGAGTTTACGTTTGTCATTTCATTTACATAATCTTTTTTTTCTGTGCTGGGAGAAATGATTCTTTCATTTCTTTGTATTCTTTGGATAGTGGAACCAGATGTGAAAAATGCTTGTCTTGGCACTTCCCCAAAGAGAAATGTAGATTTTGATGTTAGCAAAGATGACTTCAGCAAATAGTGCACATAAAAGGCTGGCATTTCATGCAAGTTCATAAGGAGAAACTAGAGAACGGAATAACTTTTATGAAGGAGGTCTACGTCTTGTTTGGCGAATGGGTCCCTGTGCTGCCATAATAATGCCCAGTTCTACAACTACAAACACTTATTTGTTCAAAGTGAATATTAACATTGTAATTTACTATCTAATTACAATGCTCTGGTAATAAGTGAGGATGTGTTAGGAAGCATCACACTCGCCACCTCGCGTTACCCGCTGGTCCTCAGCAGTGCCGCGCCCGACTCCTGCCAACAGACCAACGTTCCAGAGCCTTCCTAGGAAGCACTGACTTGGATTGCACAAAGTGTCACACTCAAAGCTGTTTATAAAGAGATTTTTTTTTTCTTTTTAGCAAGCCACTCCTACTGATCCAATGCCACAGTCACATTCCATCTGATGATGACCCAGTGCGAGCAATAACGGAGGCAGGATTAAGACCTGTGAACAATCCCTTTTGCATAGCAAGCCCTGCTCACATGAAAGGCCTGTGCATTTCATTTCCCAAGGAAGATATTTTACTCATTTGCAGGGTTTCAAAGGAATGGGTCAATCTTATAAAATAATGCTGGTTTTGTCATCTAATCTGAAAGATTTTTCACTTAAAGCTACAGATTTTTATTGAAAGAAATGAATGCAGTATTAATACTTAGAAACAAGGTATGATTTAAATCTATTTAGTTGCTACTGAAGATTACTCAAATATGTGATTTATTGGAAAGAAAATTAATGTGAAAGAACTGCAAAAATAAGTTTTTTAGCTATTACTATCACTGGTGTGTTTTTTTAAGTAATTATTAACTTACATCAACAAGAAAATGTTCAGATTAGCTAAATTCTACTGATTTCCATTTCTTTGAAGCTGATGTTAATTGCTGTTGTATTAAATCATTCATAACAGTTCTTAGCAATAAAAAAAAAAAAAGGATTGATAATTACAGTATGATAGTAATGCAGATTGAAAAATAACTGATGAATATCAGGGTGTAAAAATCCTTGGGCATCTCAGATGAAAGTATGTGGTAACTGTCAGTAGATGTATCTCTATTTTAAGAGCCAACCTATCAGATTATGCCAAGGTGTTTATCCAAGATGCAGCAGGCCTGTAGATTTTTCCACACACATGGATTGCATGATTCCTAATGCATTCCTCCTTGTGAAATGTATAACATTATGGTTCTGGTAGGCAAAAGAAATCAGAATTTTGCAACTTTCAGCTTGGAGCCTTTGCTCGTGCAGCTAAAAGTGCTGTCACTCACCAATCAGTTACTGATTCCTCTGCAATACGAAGCAGCATGAGCTCCACTGGTGGGATCAGATTGCTGCCTGGTGGAACACAAACTGGTATGGTTTTCTGTCTGTGAATAAATACAGTATCAAAACCCAAGCTATTTTGTGCTGTTTACAGAAGAAATTCACTATTTCTTCCTCTTATCAATAAGGTTGAAATTTAAATTTCCTTGAAACAGTGGAGTGCCTTGTTTGTTTTTTTTTTTTTGTGTAACTTCACCCTCAGAAATCCTCTCTGCTGATTTTGCTCCTCAGAGAAAGGTGAAGAAGCACCATGAGCATCGTTTCCAATCTCCCTGTTGTCATTTTTGCCATCACAGAGAGAAAGGCTCTGGAGTTCAGATGGGCAAAAGCAAGCAGTGTCTGGGGAATAGCTGATATTTCATTGATTTTGTTGCTTTGCTAAATTGATTGTTTTCTTGCAAGGAAATGAACAATTCTTTATTGTTATCAGCTGATTGTGCTCATTTCACCACCTAATTTTGCCTGTAATGGAGGGTTTTTTTGCAATATTGTGCAGTAGAATGAATCTGATCTAAAAACGAATGCAAACGTTCCAGGCATACACTCACAGAGCACAAAAGCCTGGGAGAATTTGCAGGTAACTTTGCCTAGACAAGCAGTTTTTAAGCTGTCATAAGATATGGGGGTTCAGCCTCTACTAAACACTACTAAAGAATTACTGAAGAGTCATGGGGAAGGGCTCCCTGAAAAGCTAATGTATGAGAACCTGCTGATAATCCAACTAATTGGGGAATATGTATTTTTTGTTTGTTTTCTAGTGAAAACTTGTAGTATTTTTCATCCTTCAGAGGGAGTTTGTTTCGATGAAAATCATGCTAAGACAGCTGCAGTCATTAGAGAGACATCATAATTTTGCTTGTAAGGTCATTTCTTCTGTCAAAAGTATTTTGTCACAGGATAGAGATGACCACTCTCACTGCCAAAAAGCCACTTTAAAAGATTGACAAGAGAGATTAAAGTGGATACAGAAATTTGGAAGCCATTCTTTTAACCTTTTAATGTGGTGCCATCTTGGCAGCAGTGAGTCTATGGTGGGATGAGTTAGGGATCAAGCATTTCTGGAATTGTGTTCCTTTCTTTGTCTCTCTCCATTTGGAGTATCAATTAAAAGCAGTATCACCAAGGCAGTAAAGCAAGAGAGTAAACAGTAAATAAGCAGCAAGCAATATTAATAACAGTAATGAGCCTTATGAATATGGGGGGGTGTTACAAACCTTGAAATGCATTTGTTTTGGAGCTTAGCATGTTCTGGGAAAACATAATGACTTTGTGAACGTGTTGTCTCATTTTACATTGCAGAGATGCTGTTTATTGGCCCAGGAGGCTGACAAAGGCCTGTGCCCAAACATTCTCCAAACCTTGGCAGCTCCAGGCATGTTTGTTATGCAGCAGAGTTGTAGTTCCAAGTGTGCTCAAGGCATGGGAGAGCAGCAGCCTTTACCCTTGCAAAGGAAAACAGGTTAAGTAGCAAAATGACTGGGGCAGTGGAGTGACTAACATGACCCATCTCCTTAAAAGCTGCTGCTGCTGTGATTCTGCACCAGCAGAGCAAGCTGTGCTGATGGGAAGTTTGTGTTGGTAGCTGGATACTGGGCACAGGAGGTCTCATCAGAATTGGGGAACCTCAAGATACTCTTGTCAGTTAAAGCAATTAATAAATTAATACCTATAGTGCCTTTTAACATGGATCTTAGCCACAAATAGCATTTGCTTTTTATGATGGGAAAGGTGGGGTGGGGTTTTTTTGCTCATACATAAAGTCTAACAGAGAAAAGTGAAACGGTAGAGATGTGTCTTATGTTAAATAAGGTCTCAGATTATTGTGAATCACCTAAAAAATAGTTTGATGCAAACTTATGCAAGATAAAACAGTTGTGCAATCCCCAGGGTCTGGCAAAGGAGAGATTGGTGTTTTACCTGTCAATAAGTTCAAGGTTGATTACTTTAGCCAAATGTCAGTTTTTCATTAAAACAGCATTTTACATAAGTGAAAATCCTGGTCTGTAATGTCTTCCATAGTTTCTGGGTGGCTATATCTACAATAAGGATAGAATTTCATTAAAGTAAGGCCTGAAGCATACACAGATGGATTTTATTTTTAAATAGAACTATCTATATAGATTATAAGAGGAAAGTTTTGTGACTATGGTATTTCAGGAGCACTAGGAAGCAATTAGACTCATCCATTTAGTGAATTTTGGTGGTCAGAAAGGCATTAGCTAGGATCAGGTTTTCTCATTCATCATACCCTGTTACTTATGGATAAATAAGGTGATACAGTGTCTCACTAATTCTCAGATATCATTATATAATATAATTGGGTTCTTGAGAGGCTGTTGAAGGCCATTTCCAATTACTATTGTGTATTGAAAACATTGGTTTTCAAACCAGTGAGGTTAAGTGTGACCCAGCAAACGCAACGCAGGCGGGTGCTCTGTGTGTGCTGTGTTGTCCCTCTGTGTGTGCTCTGCAGGAGAGGCCAATTTTCTGTAGGGAAGACTTGAACTGAGCCTGACAGTAAGAAAGGTATTTGGCTTTTTTAAGATAGAATTCTAGATGCCAAGATCACTGGGTTCATGCTACTACCCAGATGAGTTTGGGAGCGTGCCAAGAAACTAAAAGCAGTTGATAAAACCCAGAAAAGTAGTAAATCAACAGCTAGAAAGCTTTTGAAAATTTTAAGAAGCTGGGGTATATACAGGGAGGATCATATAATGCTGAAAAAAAGCTCAATTACTTGACAGAGAATGTTAAGTGCCAGCAGGGTAATGGTCAGACCCTAAGAGCTTTGCACTCTGATTCTAACGAGGGCCCTAGAAGTTGGAATGTTTATATGAACACTATCTCTCTCTCTCTCTAAAAAGATGAGTTTAAAACCCTAATTCTGCTGGGGTTTTATGTGTATCCTTTAATCTAGACTGTATATTGGTGGGTTTATTCACATGAATGAGGTTTTGAAGGCTTGGTCCCAACATTTACAGAATGGATTATATCGATGCATTTGCTACGTCATTGGTCAAAATGAATTCAACTGTGTTTATGCTTAAGCTGCTCTATAGACTAGAACTCACTTTCCCATGGTACTGCCTGGTAAAGAACATGAGTTAAATGAGGCACTGTTCTCTGCCACACAAGCACATCTCAGATCCTCTGTTCCACTGCTTTGAACTTCATTCAGGAGCATCATCTGGTGCTGAATTGATCTCTGGATATTACTTAAAAGGCAAGGCCCCATGTGCTACAGGTCCTGGAGGCACAAAAATTCTTGCTGAACCTCTGTGGGGAAAGAGAGTGAGTACCTTTCTATATGCTTTCTGTGCATCTTCAACTGTTTCCCAGACCATTTACTAATACTCTTGTCTCCTTTCTACCGTTTGCATTGCCTATAAACTACTAACGTATCCATTGCTTAGCATACTTCTGGCCTTTCCTGTCCCTTCTTTTCTCCAAGATCAGTGTGAGCTCTTCCTTGGCATTTGAGGTAGGTGTATGATTCATTTCAAGAACATTGGTAATCCCAGTGATGTCAAAAGGAGTATTAGTATGGAATTAGTATGTACATACCTAAGTACCTCGCTGACTTGAAGCTTATGCATTCAGAAATATGGACCTTCTTGCAAAATCCATTGATTTCACTCCACATCAGTTGAACTGTTCCCATTTTCAATAATGAGGTTTTGAACAGGCTCCATATGAAAGCTTGTTTAAGCTCCTTGTACAATAGCTGACCTCTTGAAAGCCCCAGGGGAAAAAAAATGGTTGCACATTGGTAAATTAATGTTCATAACCAGCAAGTCAGACCTGTAAAGTGTGGCAAACAGCACAGCAGTCATCACGATTCACGTGCCACTGGCTTGTCATGACTGTGCTGCTAATGCAGAAATGCTTCCATTTATCAATAGCCTTTCATCAGCATCAGTTAAGTAGGCTCACACTTAATTTAATGCCATTGTCTATATATAATAATAAACATCTTAAAGTTGCAAAGGTAGTAGCTCCAAAGTTAGTAAATAATTAAGGTGAGAACTGAGTTAGTAGCCTTAATTCATCTCCCTTGTCAGTAATTGTCTGTACATTGTACCACAGCGAGATGCTGCTGACGACAGAATCAGAGCACTGTTTGTTTCTGTGGGATCAAACCTTTGGCACATAGCAGGAAATACTGCTGAGTGAGGACTTATTCTTTTTGCCCTCCTTGGTTAAGGTGTGATCTCAGGCTCTGTTTACTGTACACGACTCACATTCAGCTTTCAGGACATTCAGCCTTCTTGGTGAGCTTTTCTGTGGTGTTCATCATGCATGACAATTGTTGGTTTGTCACAGTATTGCTTTGAGATGAGGAACTGCTGCTATCTCTAAGATAAGAAGTTGTGTCACACATCCACTTAAGTCCAAAGTTTCCACTGTTGCTCCTTGCCCAGGATGAGACACAGCACTCAGCCTCTCTGCTTGTAAGTGTGGTCAAAAGTATGTGTGTAGCCCCAAGTTTCTGGAACACAGAAGTTACAGAATTTGTTAGTCCCAATTCCCATGCTCATTCCCTCTGTTTCCACCCTACCTGTTTACCAGAGTGCTCTCACTAGACTTTATCTCATCTAATTCCTGCTCTCAGTCTCTGTAGTAATCCAGTTTTAATCCTTGTTTTCTCCACAGCAGCTTGGCTGATGTTGGCATTGTTTCCAAAGCTTCCAAGACAAAAGAGGAGGTGACCAAGAACATACTGAGGTCCACAATGGCAGGGCAAAGGTAATGCTCACATTGCAACTGGGAAGGATCTCAATACAAGAAAAAAGAATGAATTCACTAAGAGGGTGATTAAGCTTTAGGAAAGATGTCCAGAGGGTTGTGTACTCTCTAATTTCTGGAGGTTTTCAAGACCCAAATGGGCTAAGCCTTGAGAAGCTTGATCTGAATTCTGGGTTCACTCTGCTTTGAGCAAAAGCTTGGGCTGGAGACCCACCAGGGTCACTTCTAACCTGAGTGATTCTGTGAAAGCATTGCTGGAGGGCTCTACTAGAGCTCTCTAAGTTGCTACTAAGTATGGGAGAATGGTTTGGTAAATTTGGGAGTTTTCTTTTTCTTCTCCAGTTTTGAACTTGCCTAATTTAACTTATTGAAGAGGATTGTCCCAAAGATCCTTTACTTCATTACTATCCCTCTTGTACAATTTCAATTCCCTGCCTCTGTTATAATCTTTACCCACAAGTTTGGGAGCAGAACGGGATTTGAAGGAATGAGCTGCCATAATTCAGTAACCTTGGCAAGGCAGCCTATATTCTCTTTGCTATGGTTTTGGAAGGAGCTGTTTTAACTGCAGCTTTCAGAAAATAGTTCTCATCTTGAAGCAAACAGCAGGGAGGTGGAGTTGTATCCTGATCTATTGTAGTTATATAAAGGGTGAATGAAAAAATTCTTCTAATGAAGGGTGAAGAGCTTAATCTCTGATAAGGCTGATTCAGGGCTTCAGCAAGGATCTAAATCAGTAAGAGATTCCCAGTAAAATGAAAGGGGAAATGGTTTGTAATCATAGGAGTTCAAGACATATTCTGCTAAACTTGCCCTGAAAAAATAGTTTGTCCATGTGTATGGATATGGGTGTGAGGGAAGCTTCCTCCTCCAGAAACAGAATGTCTAATTCAGGAAGCAAACTTGGGTCTTTGAAATAAATATTTAGCTACAGATATCAATATTTTAAACCAGATCTAATATTAACTGTGAGAGCTTTGTGAAATTCTGTCAAGGATTTTGACTTAATCTACTTTGAAATCTATTTTTATAATAATTATTAAAAAGAAAGCTGGAGTAGTACATTCCTTTATATTATATTTAAGAGATTAATTAAATTAGTGTTACAGAATATAGCTAGCAAGTGTGTGGGGGGGTATTTGTTTTTGGTTTTTTTAAGGCGTTTGTTTTATTTTCCAGAATAATATTTCTGTGTATTCATATTAGATGCAATGCAAAAGGAATTGAGTTATTGATTACTGTCCATCCTTTGCATATATTTATAGCATATACCTTCTTCATGTCTCAGCTGTGTTTACATTTTCTCTAGGGCTCAGCATCAGTAGCACAGATACTTTTGAAAGTATGAGTGTGCCACTCATTCAGTGAAACTTCACCTCACTAAGAGATAATGTTCTGTGACTGGGATTTGGGTGTTAAACCCCAAATCTTGTTCCGTGGTAAGAAAACCTGAACCTGTTGAGAAAGTTGTCATTGTTTTTATCAGAAGAGGGTTGTTTTGGCAGAGACTGAAAAGCTGAGTTGGGGAGCAGGGGAGCCACGGAAAATGCCTTCAGTGAATAAACACATAACATTCTAGGAGTCACAAACAGGGGGGATATTGGACTGTCCAGGGAGGGAGAAAAAATGGTTGCAAAGCTCACCCCCAGTGATATGGATAAAATAGTATGATAATAAAAAAAAAAAAAAAAGAAAAATGAGGAGGGGATAGACAGCCAAAAGCTATTTTAATTGTGTGGTCTGGTCTTTGTGCCTTTTGAAAATAAAATGCGCTGCTTCCTTGTCCTCCCTTTCTAGATCTCAGAGGCATTTCTTCGTAGTAGCTCTTTATTTAGGCAGCTACCTCATCATTATTCATCTAAGTCATCAAAATTTTAAAAAGGACTAAAAACCCTGATGTGTTATAAATAAAATATGGGAAGGAGGACAGTGATAGAATAAGAGTTCATATATTTGAGGGAATACCCACCAGAAAGCCCTCACATGTTATTTGCCATGTTTTCTTCTTGTTTACCTATTGCAAAGAAAGAATAAAATGCAGTGTGATCAATAGTTGGGGCTGAAATCTTATAGATGTTGTGTGACAGTAGAGATACTCAATCTTAATTCAAAATTCACACAGTTTGTGTTTCCTCCACTGTAATTGCCTCTGTACTGTCGCTTTCAATGCCTGTAAATTAACTCTGTCATAATTACTCTCCTTTTTTTCACACGCCACCTCCCCCCCCCCCCAAGAATATTTCCATCCTTGCTGTAAATTGAAATTCCCTTGCTCCAGTATTGATGCCGTGGTGTGTCCACGAAGGTAGCACAGTATCTGGAGATGTGTATATATCTTTTTGGAATTATTTTCTTTCCCCCTCCCCCTGCTTTTATTTGTAGGGCTGATTTGTCTTGGCTCTGAGCCCAGTTTGGGTTAATTTTTGTTTATTCTGTACAGGATTCCAGACTCTGCTTTGAGATGGGCACTGTATAAATTAATAAATAAATGCAGTATAGGCTTGCTTTTAGTGGCACATCTGTTTTGCAGGGGTTTCTAAATCTTCATGATCTGCATAAGATATCTTTAGTTATATAGGATTAGGGAGAGTATCATATTTTTTAACACGTACAGAGTTTCCCATTAAAAAGTCATCATTTACTAACAGTTGCTGTGCTGTGGCACATTGGGTACTGCAGTATGTCTCCATAGCTGGAATGTAGAAGAATGGTTCTATTTAGGACTCTATGGGTATCTTAACTAGGGCAAATACTTGTGTGCTTTGAATCCTCTGAATGCTGAAAAATTTTGGTTTGTACTCGGAATGTTTTTAAGGGTCCTCTATTTCATCATCTCTGCATACATAAATATGTATGTTGCATCCTGTTGAAAACACTGACATTCCTTCAGTATTGCAACAGCCCAAGTTCAGCACTGCTGCCAGTTGCACTGCCGTGGCACAGCACAAAGCCCCCTAATGGAAAACCAGGGGCATTTCCCCTACAAAAGTAGCCAATTGTTGTGATTATTTCTGTCAGAGTAACAAAAAGCCATTTAGAAAGCTGCTCAGCAAACATTGCAGCACCCCATTAACTCATAAATAGCTCGGAAATTAAAAGAGGCTGCCTCTGAGCCAGTTAGAGAATAATGGAGGAGTTTGGTTCTACAGGAGAGCAGGGGAGATTTGGAGCAGGGATGGAAATGTGTTAGGTGTGAAGTTGAGAGCAAAGGAGACATTTGTGAGCAAAGGACAACCAGCTGACTTTGCTGGGGTGTAGGAGACTCAGGGATTTCCCTGCACATACTGAGGCCAGCTTCATAAACTGCATACTTCCATTGATCTGTCTAAACCACACAGTCCCTGGGGTTGGAAAAGACCTTTAAGAACATCAAGTCCAACCCTTACCTATCTCTACCAGTGCCACTGCTACACCCTATCCTTATCTAGATGGCTCTTAAATACATCCAGGGATAGTGATTCAGCCACTTCCCTGGGCAGCCAGTTCCAGTGTTTGATAACCCTTTTGGTAGAGAAGTGTTTTCCTGATGTCCAACCTAAACATTTCCTGGCACAACTTGATGCCATTTCCTCTCGTACTGAAGTGGAATGAACAGGTTCTATCTATTACTTGTGAGTTATCATTTCTATTGAAATACTTGAAGAGAAGGTGCAAAGAAGTGGAGGTGACAGGGATGGTGTGTTGATCAACAAATGCAAAATGAACCCTTGGTGCTGGTTAGTCACTAAGGTGGGTTATCCCAGCTGTCTTTTGTAGCAGCTCAAAACACACTGGTACACTATCATCCCATCTTCCAACTCCACATTTTATGAGGAACCTAAATAGACAGGTGATGAACATTTATTGCAGGCAGTGTGGTAGGCAGAGGAGTACTTGTGAATCTATCCAGGGAATAAGTTCTGACTAGAGCACTGAGTTCATCAGCACTGCAGAGTGCTTCTAGGCATGCCCCAAGAGCAGACCTGCAGGGGTGTGAGGAGCTCTATGAAAGAGTCATTGATGGCTCTGCAGTTGGCAGCCATAGCCCATGAACTGTGGGATTAGGTGCTGAGTTGATTCTGAAGGATCTGAGTTCTCTAGAAGTGCTTGTCTCCCATCTAAGACTTCTTATGGATTTAACCTTAAGCCTTTAAACAGCTTCTTGCTGGTCTGGAGAAGTCTTTTCAGATGTGAAATTACTGGGTAAGAAAATGCAGATATTTGAACAAAATCTGTGTGGCTGGATTGTCACAAATACATTCTTCAGCAGGGTTTCTTCCATCTGTGGCCTCTGAGAGCAAAGTTCTTCAGAGCTCTGCACCTCTGCTGGAAGTAAAGGTTCATTTGCCCGGAGAAGGCAACAAATCCATACACATTGTACCTTTCATGGGCCCATGTCTAATCTAAACAAGCAGGAGTCCTGGATCCCTCCTATTTCTCTTTGCTGTAGTTGGAAAATGGTATTGGCTCTGCTATGCCAAGGGAGAATACCACCTGGGCTCTGCCCAGCTCTGTTAGAGCCATGAACTGTGAGCCAGGTTCACTTCATGTTAATACAGCCCTGGTAGGAGGTCCTGGGTTGGACAAAGCCCTCCTGCACTGAAGGGCACTGCTGGGAGCTGTGGCATAGTGCCCACTGAGCCATGGTGTCTCATGGCTGTCTCATGGTCAGGGGGAATGCTCTAGTAGCAGCAGTGTCACTATTTTGCTAAAAAACAAAAATAATGAAAGTCTGGGTGCATTATCATTATGTTGTCCTTATATTGAATGGCTGCTGTTTCTTGACAGGACCTTATAACATAAAAAAGAACTGTGTGAGGAAAATAAGTTTCTAGAATGTGGACTTAACACAACATAGATGTAGTTAAAAAAGAAAGAGAAAGAGAGAGGAAGAAGCAGGTGTCTGCATACACTGACATATATTAAAATAGTGGTGCAATGCACCTTAAATAAACATAAACTAGCCCAGATCTCCTTATTTGTGGGGGTAATGCAGGGAACCGTGGTATCTGACATTTAAAAATTTGCTATCATCACTGCTGAAAGTAACCCAGAGCAGAAGAAGAGGAGCAAGAATGGGAGCAGGATTGAAATGGTGCAGGCAGGAAACTCTGGAGTGTCAGTGTCTCCCGTTTCTTTCCGAAGCACATCCACAGATCATTTCTGAGAAGGCAGGAAGGACACGTAGGCAAACTGCCAACCAGATGGTGCAATGGAATATGAAGAATGAATTCAGAAGGGCAGCAAACACAGAATTAAATCCTATCAGTTGCTTTGCATACAATACAGGACAAAATTCACACGTGAAGAACAACTGCTGACTGCAGACCTGTGCCTTCTAGTCACTGCTGTGACTTAGCTTCAGAAAAGCCCCCACTTCTCAGTCCTCCCGTGGTGTCCCCTGCACCAGGCTCAGTGTTTATGTTCTCTGCAGAGCTTCAAAACTCTGTTCCTGTTGCCTAAATATGTTTCTGCTCACATACAAACAATGTGCCTGGGAGTGAAGGGTTGGCTCCATTTTGAGGACTTCTGCAGTTGCTGCTCTTGTTTAGCATGGAGAAAATAATATTAAATACTAAATAATAAATATTTATTAAAATCAATTTAGTGCTTGCTGTCTGGACTTCTNTTCAGCCACTTCCCTGGGCAGCCAGTTCCAGTGTTTGATAACCCTTTTGGTAGAGAAGTGTTTTCCTGATGTCCAACCTAAACATTTCCTGGCACAACTTGATGCCATTTCCTCTCGTACTGAAGTGGAATGAACAGGTTCTATCTATTACTTGTGAGTTATCATTTCTATTGAAATACTTGAAGAGAAGGTGCAAAGAAGTGGAGGTGACAGGGATGGTGTGTTGATCAACAAATGCAAAATGAACCCTTGGTGCTGGTTAGTCACTAAGGTGGGTTATCCCAGCTGTCTTTTGTAGCAGCTCAAAACACACTGGTACACTATCATCCCATCTTCCAACTCCACATTTTATGAGGAACCTAAATAGACAGGTGATGAACATTTATTGCAGGCAGTGTGGTAGGCAGAGGAGTACTTGTGAATCTATCCAGGGAATAAGTTCTGACTAGAGCACTGAGTTCATCAGCACTGCAGAGTGCTTCTAGGCATGCCCCAAGAGCAGACCTGCAGGGGTGTGAGGAGCTCTATGAAAGAGTCATTGATGGCTCTGCAGTTGGCAGCCATAGCCCATGAACTGTGGGATTAGGTGCTGAGTTGATTCTGAAGGATCTGAGTTCTCTAGAAGTGCTTGTCTCCCATCTAAGACTTCTTATGGATTTAACCTTAAGCCTTTAAACAGCTTCTTGCTGGTCTGGAGAAGTCTTTTCAGATGTGAAATTACTGGGTAAGAAAATGCAGATATTTGAACAAAATCTGTGTGGCTGGATTGTCACAAATACATTCTTCAGCAGGGTTTCTTCCATCTGTGGCCTCTGAGAGCAAAGTTCTTCAGAGCTCTGCACCTCTGCTGGAAGTAAAGGTTCATTTGCCCGGAGAAGGCAACAAATCCATACACATTGTACCTTTCATGGGCCCATGTCTAATCTAAACAAGCAGGAGTCCTGGATCCCTCCTATTTCTCTTTGCTGTAGTTGGAAAATGGTATTGGCTCTGCTATGCCAAGGGAGAATACCACCTGGGCTCTGCCCAGCTCTGTTAGAGCCATGAACTGTGAGCCAGGTTCACTTCATGTTAATACAGCCCTGGTAGGAGGTCCTGGGTTGGACAAAGCCCTCCTGCACTGAAGGGCACTGCTGGGAGCTGTGGCATAGTGCCCACTGAGCCATGGTGTCTCATGGCTGTCTCATGGTCAGGGGGAATGCTCTAGTAGCAGCAGTGTCACTATTTTGCTAAAAAACAAAAATAATGAAAGTCTGGGTGCATTATCATTATGTTGTCCTTATATTGAATGGCTGCTGTTTCTTGACAGGACCTTATAACATAAAAAAGAACTGTGTGAGGAAAATAAGTTTCTAGAATGTGGACTTAACACAACATAGATGTAGTTAAAAAAGAAAGAGAAAGAGAGAGGAAGAAGCAGGTGTCTGCATACACTGACATATATTAAAATAGTGGTGCAATGCACCTTAAATAAACATAAACTAGCCCAGATCTCCTTATTTGTGGGGGTAATGCAGGGAACCGTGGTATCTGACATTTAAAAATTTGCTATCATCACTGCTGAAAGTAACCCAGAGCAGAAGAAGAGGAGCAAGAATGGGAGCAGGATTGAAATGGTGCAGGCAGGAAACTCTGGAGTGTCAGTGTCTCCCGTTTCTTTCCGAAGCACATCCACAGATCATTTCTGAGAAGGCAGGAAGGACACGTAGGCAAACTGCCAACCAGATGGTGCAATGGAATATGAAGAATGAATTCAGAAGGGCAGCAAACACAGAATTAAATCCTATCAGTTGCTTTGCATACAATACAGGACAAAATTCACACGTGAAGAACAACTGCTGACTGCAGACCTGTGCCTTCTAGTCACTGCTGTGACTTAGCTTCAGAAAAGCCCCCACTTCTCAGTCCTCCCGTGGTGTCCCCTGCACCAGGCTCAGTGTTTATGTTCTCTGCAGAGCTTCAAAACTCTGTTCCTGTTGCCTAAATATGTTTCTGCTCACATACAAACAATGTGCCTGGGAGTGAAGGGTTGGCTCCATTTTGAGGACTTCTGCAGTTGCTGCTCTTGTTTAGCATGGAGAAAATAATATTAAATACTAAATAATAAATATTTATTAAAATCAATTTAGTGCTTGCTGTCTGGACTTCTACATAATCAATAGATGGAGGGGCTGTCAGTGGAGTTGGTGACAGCTCAAGGAATTCTGCATTTTTTCATATGTCATATAATTTCCAATTTACCACTGAAACAGCATGGTGTATATGTTTGCATTTTGTCTTTGAAATTATTTTATCTTTTTTTTTACTTACAATCTATTTTTATTTCTGTCATAATTTAGCTCTTTTCTAAATGAGGCTTAGTGTGTAATGCATATATTATGCATATATAGAAATCCACATTCCCACCCTACTCCTCTGACTTGCTTTTACATTCCAGGATATACATGCAGAGATGCATAAAGATTTCTAGCAGGAATAGGTTGCAGTTAATGTAATTTTTGCTTATTAGAAGCACAGTTTTTGTGATGCGATTGGATGTAACAAATTCCTATCAATACAGAATCAGAACTTGACAAATCTAGTCCTAATTGAAGAGAGGAAGCCATATCCTGGCAAAAATTAGGAGCCAGCCATCTGTCCTGAAGATTGTCAGCCTTTTTGCTTTGTATTTTGTGTCTGTATCTTAATATTCTATAAATATATATATATGGAATATCTAGCCTTTACCTTTCTTCCTGTGAATAGCTTCCAAGTGGGATTCAGCTACAACATATGAACATTATCTTCATGAGTCTTTAAAAGAAGTGCCATGTTCTTTCTCTGCCCAGATGGAATTGGTCTTCACGTGGTGCTGTTGACAAGCAAGTGCTTGTGGACTATAAGTGAATCTGAAAAAAAAGAAATAAATTATTACAATTATTTTTTATTGATTACTTGAGCACTTTTTTATTATTTCATTATTTGGATTACGAAAAGACATGTTGCCAATTTTTTTCTTTGTCTTTTTGAATTCTGAATAATTATTTTTCTTGAAACTGCTTTTTCCTCCAGTGTTTAAAACCCAGTCCTGATTGTGAGGAACCAGATGTGGTCTTCATTCTTTGCTATGCCCTTCCAGTTATAAAGATTTTACAGTTGGTTTTGACATTGACAAGAATAGCACAAGCTCTGCTGTGTTTGATGTGTTTGTCTGGAGAGGGGATGGGCTTATTTTAATTACATCAAGGTCCCCAAAGGTTTTGGTTTTGTCCATGGTAAGTAGTTTTAGCCCCAGTTTCTCTAGGTGAGAGCACACTTGTCTCTCACCAGCCTTTCTGGGAGACACAAATACTTTTGAGCTACTTTTTATTGGCTCCAGAAAAAGCAGAAAGAACTAGTTGTCCACTCTTCTGTGGAGAAACAGAAGAAATTGATGTCATGCTGCATGTGGTGAGAGGGTAATAATGTCTTGAAAGCCAAGCTGGACAGGTTGAAAAATCATTAATATCAGAGAGTATCTTTTCATGAGATGAGAAGTGTCCCAGGTATTGTGGCTTTCTCCCATGTGTTGGTTGTTCTTATGGGGATCTGACAATGTACTTTGGTAAATAACTGAATTTGAACAATTCCCAGTTCCACTGACTTTAGGTGAATTTGCCAGCTGGTGCCCAACAGGGATCAGAAAAAAAATCCCCAAGCTGAGTTAGGAGTTACTAGGAAAGGAATAGATGACAAGATGGCAGACATGGCTATGTGTGAAGCCCTGGTACACTCTGCCCCTTCAGTGCTCTGCTCCTGTCTCACGGTGGATGTGTGAAGAGTGATCAACGTGATCAGA
>VYZU01023943.1:53487-78487 GCA_013401355.1 Ceyx cyanopectus | reverse complement strand
TTTGGTGCTGCCTCTTCTGTTGTCCTTTAAAAACTTCTGGAATGCATTAATTTTCCTTATTGAATTCAGTCAAGAACTTTTCGTAAGGACAACAGGATTTCAGTCCAGTCCTAGTCAGGTTGTTACAGTCACCATATTATCTGACATGTTCTGATTTCATTTCAAAGTGTTTCAAAGTATTAAAAGATAAGCTCATATTGGCAGGTACCAAAAATGATATGCTCACTTTCTTACTTAGAAACTTCATCCAAGCACATGAGGTCTAGTGGAGCAACTCTTTGCCTATTTCTGTGCTTTTTTTTTAAGTGACCGAGGACTATTTTACAAAATGAGGGGCAGTAAACAAATAAAAAATCTGCATGCACACAAAACCCATTATTTGTTAATGACTTCTGCATTTGTGGCTCCCTGGAACTGGCTGGAAAATTGACTCCATTACAATATGTTTAAAACTTGGCACTGCACGCTTGTAAACCTGGAGAATTTCTATCAATAAAGCCAAAGCTGTGGGATGAGCCAAAACGCATTCTTTCTGCAATGGAACCAGAGCCATTTCCCCTTAGAAAATTCCCCAAATTATTCCAGTGCTTAGAGATATCCCCTTTTTATTTCTTTCCTCTGAAGTGTCCATTCTTGTTTTGTCCAGCCCCTCTTAAGTTAACCTGAAAAAGGTTGAGTCCCTTTGTTTGGCTGCTCTGTGACGTGCTGCTGCTGCTCACGTTTCACTTGGTGTTGCCTGAGTTGCCAATCAGGGATCCGGCCTGCGACGCGCTGTCAGCTCGCTTTGGGCTCGCTCCCCGGACACGGGGCTCCCTCTGCTCTCTGGGGAGCTCCTCCTCGGCCCTTCTGCACTGACTCGTAATGAGGATGCAAATGAAATAGAAGCTGTGGGGAAGGGCTGTAGATCAGTTGCTTGTCAAAAATGTTTTACTTTAGGGGGAAGAAAAAAAATAAGGTAGAAAGAAGCAGGCGAAGGCGACGGCTCACTCAACGGGGTAACGCGCGGCACGTCCTGGGTGGACTCCTCCTCAGAGTTGTGGCACACGGCCAAATATGAAAGCAGCACATCTTCATTGTTGCTGGTTCTCTTTTCTGGTGCTTAAGTAACTCATGCAGGTTTTGACAGCTTTTTGTTTTCTTTTTTATGTATATATTTACATAAACCGCTTTATTGCAGCAGCATTTTTTCAATAGGAGATGGAAATGTTGGGTTATGAAGAGATTTGTTGTTATTTAAAAAAAACCACAAAGCCAAACACGTTTGTTCTTCTTAGGAAAACACAGAAATAATGTTGTGTTGGGGGAACTTTAAAAGTTCCTTTATGATAGAGTATGAATCAAAACACAATAAAAACACAATAGAAAGAGTCATTATCTCTTAGAGACTATTTGGGAAGTCAGCTGAGTGCTTTCAGTAGCGTGTCGTGCTGAATATGTGCAGAGAGATCAGGAGTGGAAGATGAAATTATTCCTACTGAAGAGTACTAGAGATCTGTACAAAAATAACATCTAATTGGGTTTGAATATGATACGTATTACTTTGCTGACTTTGGCTTTTATTGATTCTTTAAAATGGGTTAAAAGTACAGGGTGATACCTCAGCTCACATTAGGCAGGACTTTATGATTGCCTCAGGTCCCACTGTTAATATTCTTACAGCTATTTACCTCCAGCAGTAATGACCAAGCTAATGGGTCAGCAAATCTGTGTACTTTCATCTCTTGGGGTGATTTTCATTCAGCCTTAGGACTCTTTCTCCACCTCTAGCTGATGTTGGTGTGTGGCCCCAGTGATCTGAGTGTATGTAGAGTAGTGGCAGACACACAGCAAGGTCATCAGAAGATTGTGTGCACACTGAACAAAAGCCCCACAGTGTTTCTGTTAGTGAAGTGTTATGTGCTGCAGCATCCCTCAGAACAGCAGTGGGAATGAAATACTGATGGTCACAGGACAGATTTTCAGCTTAGTCCATCATTCACAGCTGGAGCTGGGTTTAAACCAGCAGAGATTCTACTTGTGCTCAGATACTGGTTGTCAAAACACATCCAGACTCCCAGAGGACTTCGGCATTTTGGGTGCTAAGCTTTGTGTGGAAATTCAGTTGTAAATGTCACTGTAGGAACAGATAGACCTCCAGCAGACTAATAAATTCTGCTTCTACTTTTAGTGAATGGAAGACTTTGACATTTTTCTCCTAATTGAAGGTACTGAGCACCTAAACATTTAACCAGAAAGCTTCTGAAATCAGTGTGTTAAAATATTTCTGTTCAGGAGTGATTAGCCAATACAGATTTCAATTTAAATTTTAATTAAGGCTTATTTGTTATGTACAGTACTAGCATGCAACACTTATTTTTTTTTTCTAAAAAAAAAAAAAGATGTTATCTTTATAGAATTGACTTATTTGGAAACTTAACATAAGCTTTCAAGCCCACAGAAAATATGGTGATGTGTTTCTGTTTAAAATATGTTTTAAAAAGTAATTAGCTGTAAAATGTTGGGGTTTTTTTTCAGTTCTACTTTAGAAATAGTTTTGGATGTTTTAGATAAAGAACCTCTGACCCTGAAGTCTGATATACATAAAGGAATACAGTTTCAGTGCTCCTCAGAGCTTTTTGCCATGCAGTTCCCAATTATCACTTTGAAAACATCTGGGGTGAGTGGTGGCAGGAAGAAAGGTGTCAGTGATCATGTGTGACACACCCCTGGTCTTGCATATGAAGACACAGAGGGTCTGTTAACTTCCGACAGGCATTTTCAATAGGGCAGGTACTTCACATACAGTAATTCTGTCCATGAGCTACTGCTGGGGTGGTTTTGCTGATCATAATACCTCAGAAATTGAATTTTTGCAAGTGCCTGTCCAGTCAGTCTTGAATTTACTGAGATACTGAGTGTGTTTCTTTCAGTGCAGTCCTGTTCTGTGTGCTCTGTGTAGATTGCATAGCTCTAATTAAATCCACACAAGGGCTGTGCTTTATGCTGTTATTAAACAGAAGGGTGTTAAAATTGACTTAGCAGGCTTTAGAAGTAGTTCCTCTGGAGAGGTGGTGTGACCAGGAGTTACCTGCTTCTCCAGAGATGGAAGACGACTCCAGTCCTCTCCCTAGCAATTCTGGGCTGATCAAAAAGTAATCCCCATGTTTCACATATCTCAGGTGTGGAGTGAGACTTCCAGGAAATCAGCCTAAAATTTACAGAGGAAAGAAAATTAGTCTAAAATCAAAACCTGAGTCATGTTGGGGGTTACAGGCAAGTGGTGGGAAAAGTTGGGAGGACCTCTTGCAGTAAGTTAAGTCTGAACCCAAACTCTTCACTGTTCTGACTGCTGGTGATGCTCTAAATGTAGCTCCTGATGTATTAGTATGTAATGCTCACTGTCCAGCTCCATGGTTCATAGTAAAAGAACAGAACTGTTGTCACATATGAGGGGTCCTCTATAATATACCAGCTGGGCTGAGAGGCAGGCAAGGAGGGAATGAGAAGACACCCTGGGTCAAGCCCTCTGTGCTGATCCTAATATGAAACTATCTGGCCAGACTGGAGTAGTTGGGTGAAATGCTACTGGCAGCTCATTGCTCTTCCCTCTGGCATCTTCCTTGTGAGACTGAGAGAGCATGGGGATTGCAGAAAGTAGAATGAGAAGATGCCCAGGGAAAGGATAGAAACCTTCACAATCTCATAAATCTTGTCAATCCATCAGTTGGATTTCCAAATGAACTTGAATATGGATTTGACATAGTGACTTAAAATCTTGGTATCTATCTAACCTGTGGTGATTTTCTCTTCCTCTGTCTAATGGTGATCAACTAAGTTGTAGTAGAGAAAGTGAAAAGCAGAAGTGAACGAGTATGGAAAAGGGAGAAATGTGTATGGAGAGCTGCAAAGAAATTAATGGAACAAAGAGAAATATAGAAAAATAGAGGGAAGCTGAGGAGTAAAATGTTCAGAGAAAAGTAGGAGTGAAATAGAGGGAGAGCATGAAAGAGAGGATCACAGCAGAAAAAAAAAACCCTTTCTGTTGAAAGCATGAACAGCTCTTGGTCGGTATACAAGGAACATAGAACTCAGCAGAGATGTTCTAGAGGAGAACACCCAATAGGAGTTTCAGTTTACAGCTTGATCTAAAGTTCATTCTAAAGGGTGAAATGATTCTCCATGCTGAAGCTGTCAGCAAAAGAACCCCTCCCTGTCTCTTTATTTCTCCCTACCAGTCATGCAGAGGCTTCTAAGGGAATTGGTTTTCCTTGAGTTTTTAGTTTCTTTTGTCCAAGAATGCTAGCTGTATTTTGCACCTCATGGCTGACTTGGAGGTCCCTTTGCTTGGTGCCATGTGTTGATGAATGAGATACATGTGAATTCACAAGACTTAAAAGCATAAGGGGGGAAATACAAGGAAACAATCCCATTTCATCTGTGGTTCCATAGTTAGTAGGTGAGTGTCTAAGCTCTCAAAGGAAAACAAGTTTCATTTTTACTTTAAGAGAAAAAGGAGATAGTCTCTTATAGTTAAAATGATTATAGCTGAGCTGAAGAAAACCACCAAGCATTTTGAACTTGGTAATACGTGAATCAGCAACACTGGGAGAATTGTCTGCAAGATGATTTGAGTTTCAAGGACGTAAACGTACTTCATTGCTCTGATTTAGTCACCCTTGGTCATTCAGGATGTAAGTGGGAACTGATCTCATTTAGGAAATCATTGAGAGGTGATGAGTCTGAGGGCTTGATTTTATCTTATCTCTACACACCACAGTTAATAAAGGAAAGCAATTAGTATGTTTTCTGGGATGTACCCTCATCTGAGGCATTGTTAATAAACATTAAAGGGCTAGTTCTTCAAAGATGTTTAAGCACCTAGCTCACATTGATTTCAATAAAATGAGGCATCTAAGTGCCTTTAAAAATCTGACCTTAAGTGTCATCAGGAAAAAAGTGAAGGAAAAGATAAGCAGGTTCTAAAAGAATAACAAGGGACTGCAGGCATATGGTTCTGGTGCTCCTGGATATTACATTCTGTATGGATGAGTCGACTGCACATTATCAACCAAAGATGCAAACAAATAATCCCCACCTATACTGCACAAAGCATCAAACTCCTGTCCTTTCTCAGGTGTCTTTTTCAAAACATCCTGTATGGATTGAGATAAAAAGCAAGAGAAGAACAAACCCAACAATATCCTCTCTGCTCCCTTCAGCATCTATAACCCAGCTTCAGTCTTGCCCCTCCTTTGCCCTTCCCCCAGGTACTTTGTGGGCTGGAGGGTTTGTTCATCCCACTCTTTAGTCATAGCCCTAGTTACAGATGCAGTCAAACATCCTCTTTCAGTCAGAGGAAAATACCTGGCTCTGGAGGTGAGCCCTGCTGAGCAGGCACAGTGTGGATGACACGTGGTACCAGTGTGACAAACAGATTGGCAGTGGCACACAAATGTTGCCTTTTTTTTTCTTTTTGATGAAAAAAACTAGGAAATATCCTGTTGTTTGTCATTATCTTGTCCAAGTGGTTGCATTTGAATACAAAACAGAAAGTGAGGGGGAAGGAGGTTGCCTTGCCGTTTGCTTCTTTCATGGTTAAACCAACTAGGCTGCTTACCTACTTCTTGATAAATATTGCTCAGCTACTGCTCGTTGGGCTGCAGTAAATGAAAACAAACCCTCCACAGATAACAATAATTCCCCAAGAAGAGATTTTTTCAAATTTAAAGGTTAAACTAAAATTTACAGTGATTTTCCTGGATTTCCAACCTAGATTCCCTGTCTTGCTCCCAGTGCGTTTGTCCTTTTAAAGGAACCAATATGTTTGTATAACTGATGTGAAACAAGCTTGACTCCAAAAAGATTTAACTTAATATCTGGCTAAGCATTCAGAGGGTAGTCCATCTGTGGAATGTACATTAAGGACCCTGGCTGGAGCGCAGCTAGTCATGTATGATATCAGGCACACAAATGTGACGTGATGCCCATGTACTCTTGAGCATAATTCAAAGTGCCACGAAGCTCTATGGGTAGAGAAGCTATAAACACAGTTGTCACAAAGGAGAAAGAACTACAGGGTTATATTCAGGCTGAAGAATGAAGAAACATTAGAACCAGCCATCAAGTCTTAATGAAATTGTTAATTAGTATATTAGGGGATTCAGAGCTAAAGATACTATCTGTCCAGCAGCCTGGCAGGATGCTTTTAATTAACTATTTCTTCCCCAAAATCTCAGGCAGACTCTGTAGTGGTTCAGACAGCCCTTTGTAAATAAACAATCAAAATGTTACTTTTTTTCCCCTTGTGGATTTTTAAAATATTTTTTTTTCCTTTCTTAACAGAATATGTGATTATCTACTGTTTGTAGGAATAAACACACATTTAATCTACATAATCATCAGTCTTTCTTTATGTAAAAGTGATTAGTAAATAGGGTTTTTAAGCAACTGTTTAGATTAGGCATTGGCATCATAGATTAACTTATTTCTAAAACACTTGATTTTATCACTCTGCCTAATGATTTGTCTCATGATTTATTGGCTAATATGATGAATCATGTTAGATTTATTGTTTATCCTATAAATAGTGCAACAAATCATTAAACAGTGATAAAACCCAGCAGTTTCACAAGGAAGTCTACCTATGTTGTCTTCGTGTACAGGGTGCTCATGCTGAACGCTAATTTGATGGTTCTGCTTTCAGTTTTATGGTATTAAGTGAATAGGCATCTCTGTTTAAATTAAATGGTTTTACAAAATAATAGTGAAGTCATAATCTTATACTCCAGCTGTATTTATTTTATACAGAAAAATAAAGGCTAATGTCTGATGCATGGTAAATCTCTGAATTTATTCACAATAATAAACGTAACATTCTTTCTTAGAAACACCTTAAATATAATGGCAGTTTTTCATACTTTAGCATGTCAGCTATGTTTTTCTTTCTCTGGTTTCGTGCTGTGGTTGACAAAAATGTTGTTTCTATCTTAGTAATTTTAGAGAGCTGAGCCCATCTCATTTAGTAGCTTAGCTGAAAGGCTATTGTGGGATAGTGGTGAGCTGAATATATGAAATTTGGCATTCAGATAATGGGAGTGGTCTTTTTTTTTTTTTCTCTAGACATAATGGCTTCTCTTGTTGCAGATATAGCTAAGTCTGCCTGTATACATTAGGGATGAAAGGACAGAAAATAGAAGTAATATTCTTGAAAATTCCCTGAGGTCATCAGTGGGTTAGGATAGATGCAGTCTTGATGATATTATATTCTGCAGTAGCAGATTTGNTATGTTTGTATAACTGATGTGAAACAAGCTTGACTCCAAAAAGATTTAACTTAATATCTGGCTAAGCATTCAGAGGGTAGTCCATCTGTGGAATGTACATTAAGGACCCTGGCTGGAGCGCAGCTAGTCATGTATGATATCAGGCACACAAATGTGACGTGATGCCCATGTACTCTTGAGCATAATTCAAAGTGCCACGAAGCTCTATGGGTAGAGAAGCTATAAACACAGTTGTCACAAAGGAGAAAGAACTACAGGGTTATATTCAGGCTGAAGAATGAAGAAACATTAGAACCAGCCATCAAGTCTTAATGAAATTGTTAATTAGTATATTAGGGGATTCAGAGCTAAAGATACTATCTGTCCAGCAGCCTGGCAGCATGCTTTTAATTAACTATTTCTTCCCCAAAATCTCAGGCAGACTCTGTAGTGGTTCAGACAGCCCTTTGTAAATAAACAATCAAAATGTTACTTTTTTTCCCCTTGTGGATTTTTAAAATATTTTTTTTTCCTTTCTTAACAGAATATGTGATTATCTACTGTTTGTAGGAATAAACACACATTTAATCTACATAATCATCAGTCTTTCTTTATGTAAAAGTGATTAGTAAATAGGGTTTTTAAGCAACTGTTTAGATTAGGCATTGGCATCATAGATTAACTTATTTCTAAAACACTTGATTTTATCACTCTGCCTAATGATTTGTCTCATGATTTATTGGCTAATATGATGAATCATGTTAGATTTATTGTTTATCCTATAAATAGTGCAACAAATCATTAAACAGTGATAAAACCCAGCAGTTTCACAAGGAAGTCTACCTATGTTGTCTTCGTGTACAGGGTGCTCATGCTGAACGCTAATTTGATGGTTCTGCTTTCAGTTTTATGGTATTAAGTGAATAGGCATCTCTGTTTAAATTAAATGGTTTTACAAAATAATAGTGAAGTCATAATCTTATACTTTTTTTTTTTTTCTCTAGACATAATGGCTTCTCTTGTTGCAGATATAGCTAAGTCTGCCTGTATACATTAGGGATGAAAGGACAGAAAATAGAAGTAATATTCTTGAAAATTCCCTGAGGTCATCAGTGGGTTAGGATAGATGCAGTCTTGATGATATTATATTCTGCAGTAGCAGATTTGCAGTATTGTAAATTGAATTATTTGGACTGTAATGGTCAACCTTTATTGCTAACTGGACCAGTTACCTTCTTTTGCTCTCAAGGTATTGCCACACCCTGCTGTCTCTCACCTGATGTGGGAAAGCTTATTGTGCATGCATGAGAACCATCATTTCACCCACTGTACCCCCAGCCCTGCCTGGTAATGTAGGGCACGGCTCAGAAATCCAGCAATAGCGTGGCCAGCAGGACTAGGGAAGGGATTGTCTCCCCTGTACTCAGTGTCTCGTATCCTGGGGCCAGTTTTGGGCCCCTCACTCCCAGAAGAACACTGAGGGGCTGGAGCATGGCCAGAGAAGGGCAGCAGAGCCGGGGAAGGGTCTGGAGCACAAGTGTGGGGAAGAGCAGCTGAGGGACCTGGGCTTGTTCAGCCTGGAGAGAAGGAGGCTCAGGGGAGACCTTCTGGCTCTGACAGCTCCTCACAGGAGGTTGTAGTGAGGGGCAGGGGGGGGTTGGTCTCTTCTCCATGTAGCAAGCAATAGGATGAGAGAAACCAGCCTGGAGTTGCTTGGACAATGCTCCCTGTTGTGCCTTAGCAGAGAAAGTGAAGCTGTGGGACTCTGAAGTCTCCCCTGCAATCCCAGCAGTGCTAGCACTCATTCTCCTCCAGATCAGCCTTTTAGTCCTCACTGTGTTTCCAGACAAAAAAAAATAAAATTCTTGTTTACCTCGGAGGACTCTGGGAAAAGTTTCCTGGAATTGCTCTAGAGCTGGAGGTAGAAGTATGTAAGAGAGGAAAACAGAATGAAAATGCTCCATTAAGGCAAAAGGTCTTTAAAGGAACAGGAGATATTGTTTAATCCAGGAGGAGGAGGGCACGAAGCAGCTAGAAAGACCCTACTTGATAAATGCTGACAATGGCTTATCTCAAAGCAGGGCAAAGGTTCTTGCATTAAAGGTTTCAAACGTAGGAAATTCATGTTCCTAGAGTGAGTGCATAAATCTGAAACATTTTTAATCTCACTATGTAAATAAATCTCTTCAGAAAAATAAAATTGTATTGCTTTGAGTCATTTGCCATAAACTCTTTTAATTTGCTTTTGATTGATAGCTATGCCCTGTACATTAGAAGTTGGAACATAAGTTGTTGCTCATTCCTTCTGGGGGAGGCAAAGCTTTGGAACTTGCAAGGATGTGTTGCTCTTGTATAACATATAACTTGCAAATATTTTGATATTCTAATTACATTTTTGCCTTTATCTTTCATAGCATTTGTTCAGCTTTCACTCAGTCCTTTCAAGCTCTGTGATGTGAGTGACTGATCAGTAAGTGCAGTTAAATTTAATTCTCATTTTTGGGACTGCCTTTGTCAATCAATGCTGTTCATTGGAGTAATTCAGTAACTAATTTCTTAGCCTTTTTTTTTTTCCTTCTTTCTTTCTCATTTACTTAATAATCTAGAAGTTCAAGTTCTCTAACAGCTGTCAGCTTGAAGTTTGGAGTTCCCAAATTGAAGGATGAGTGCCTGTTTGCATCCTACATGAGCACAGCCCTTAGTCTGGCAACAGTGCTTGTGAATAGCCTGCCATTGTAAAGCCATTGCTCTGTTTTTTCCATTCTATAGGCAGCCAGGATGCTAAAAACCAGAACAAGCTGCATCTTCCAGAAATAAATCTGGTTTGGAGCACGCGCATGACAGATCAAATTCATTCTGTGCAGAGGACTGGATTCTGTAAACACATTCCATATGCCAGGTATGAATGGAGGTGTGCTGGTCTGGGCTGAGATGGAGTTAATGTTCTTCACAGCAGCTGGGACAGGGCTATGTCTTGGAGTTGTGCTGAAAACTCTGCTCCTCAACCCACCCAGCGTTGAGCAGGCTGAGGGTGCAGAAGACCTTGAGAGGGGACAGGGATGGGACAACTGACCCCAGGTGGCCAAAGGGTTATTCCAGACAAGATGACATCATGTTCAGCATTTAAAACTGGGGGAAGAAGAAGGAAGGGGGCAAGTTTTGTGTCTTGTCTCCCCTCCAGCTTTCCTGGAGATGGCTGAACTCCTGCCTGCCCATGGGAAGTAGGGAGTGGATTCCTGCCTTTGCTTGGCTTGTGTGCACTCAGCTTGTGCTTTGCCCACTAAACTGTCTTTAAGTCCAGCCCATAAGTCTTCTCACATTGACCCTTCTGATTCTCTCCCCCATTCCACTGGGGGTGATGAGCGAGCTGCTGTGTGGGGCTGGAGCTGCTGCCTGGGGTTAAACCACAACAACAGAACACTCTTCTCCATTGTTTACAGTAGATTCTGCTTTTTTCAGTAGGTTTACAATGTCATCATCAAGTAGTAACTGATGCTTTAGTTAGCACCATTATTATTTAATTTACAGCATTATCCTACTCTGGCAGGGGAGCTGGACTCAGTGATCTTCAGAAGTCCTTCTAACCCCTACCATTCCATGAGTACCTGACAGGAAAACCCCAGTAACTTTAAAACCACAGCTTTGTGTTCTGTATTCTCCTTGTCTGCTGTCTTTACAACCTCCCTATCAGCTTTTACCATCAACCAACAAATTCATCCTTTTCCAGGTGAAGAATGATCCTTCACTGACTGACATATGTCTGGAGAAGGAGAAGTGTAGCAAAGCACATCCCCTGGCACCTCTGGTGGCACAGATCTTGGCTATTCAGAGGAAACATCTAGGACAGGTAAATGAAAGTGATACCATAACCAACTGAAATGTTCCTAATTCTTTTATCCACCATCAGTTAGGTCCTAGTACAGGAACTCAAGATTTCCAGTATCTACCTACTTGAGGACCTTCCAGCCTCCTCTAGCTGCATGTGCAGGAGCTCTGTATGTTAGGCCTGTAATTCAGAAAGATGATGCCTTTTTTTCTGTACAGCCAAAATGATGGTCTGGCCATCTCACTGAAGGTAACAGGAGCTGACTGGCCTGAATTGGACTTGTGTTCTTAGTGGGTCAATTGTAGGCAGGAGCCTGTTTTCCACCTGGGTGACGGCCACAGCTGCAATTCTCCATGGCCTAGAAACCTCCAAACACAGCTCCTTCCCAGCCTAAGGTTCCAGGAGAGGCTTTTGCTGTCTGCAAAGCTCAGCTGGGATGACTGCTCACTGAAGCTTGGTTTAGATTGGAGAACAACCTTTGAACTCTCTGGCTGGTCACCAGAGGACTTCCAGTTGGGAATGCAGGCTGCCCAGTGCCACCATTCCTCCAGAGGATATCCAGAGTGGAACTTTTATTACATTCACACTTGCTCTGACCTCTTTTTTTTGTTGCTGGTGGTGGTTTTTGTTTGCTTGTTTTTGTGGTTTGGTTTTGGTGTTTGTTTTGCTTGTGTGGGGTTTTTTTTGTGTGTTTTCTGTTATTTTTCCCTCTGTGAAAGTAGAAATAGTCATTTAGCAAAGATCCAAGTGGGTCCTAGCTTTAAGGATGACACACATTTAATGTGGCTTATGCTATATTATTCTTGCTTAACTTTGAGCTTTTGATTTAGCATTCTAGTTTAGCGGTGGTATTCCACAGGGGATATTGTTGGTTTCCAAATCTTTTGTCAGAGTAATTGAGCATAACATCTTTGCAGGTTTGTGTTTCAAAAGATGTTATTATCTTTTCTTGTCCATTTGTTCTATCCAGGCTATTCAAAACTTTCAGTTTTACAGATCCTTTGAAAGAATTTGAGTTTTAGAGCTGATAATTTATGTTTCTGCTGAATTTGCAACTCTGCATGTGATGATTAATACACTTCTCTCCATAAATAAGAAAAGATGATATCTGCGAATTGGTAACAAAACAGAATAATTTCATTAAATTCTGTATTTTGCAAGAGACTTCCAGCCTTTTAATTCTTTATAAATTAAACATCATCCATGTCTGGCTGGCTGAAGAATGAATGTCACATATAAGATATCTCCCTTAAATATTTTCTTGAAAGCAATCTCTATGATTTACAACATATTGCAATTAACATTGACCTTTTGTCTGCTTCAAAAGAATGTGAGAAACAGTTTTTCTGACATCAAAGAGATTTTCTAAATTTCCAAAAATATTCCTGATGAAAGTTGTTCTGACTGGGAAAAATATGTCACCTTCATTTAAAAGTTATGGCACACTTGATAGATTGTCTGCCTCTTTTTTAACCTTAGCTCATGTGCAAGGGTGGATTAAAAAAGACACTTGCAAATATTCCTCTTGTAGAAGATGCAGGTCCTCAGAAGTCAAAATTCAGAATCCTGGACTTAGCTTTCAAGATCCACTGACCATTTATTCAAGATCTATTCACTCTCCCATTTCTTTCCAGCCACCTAATTGTCAACCTACACCTGCTGTTGAGATTTCAACAAATTTAGTCCCCATTGTAATTCAAAAGGATAAAAAAATAGAGCACTGTTGTTTTCACAAGTCTCCAGCTTTATTTACAGATCACCTATAGAAATGCATTGTAGACCTATGGACAATTTGTCAAATATTTGTTTTCAATATAGCTCCCAATATTCATTATTCACTCTGAACATGGAGTGACATTCTCCTGCTCCTGACTGCTCCCTAGGTGACTGTCAAGTTTGGAAGATCAAGCTTTTCTTTTTATTTTTTTTAAGCCAACTGTTACCTAAGAAAATGTTTGTGGAAAGTAGAGAAAGGGTCTGTGAATTGCATCAAATTATTTGACACAGTAAGATATAGAGTCCTGGTCCTCTTTATTTACTTAGTCTTTGCTCTCCACTACTTTGTCCCCCTTCTAAGGGTTGGGAAGGCTGCTCTGGCCACAGTGTCCTGTGACAAGTTCAAGTGGTGTCCCTCTGGGCACTTGGCTGGAGCAGCCTTGCTTTGTAGCAGCCCTGACTTTGATGGCAAAGTATTAACTGTTCTGTTGAGGGGAGGGGAGAAAAGATCAGAGCACGAGTTAGGCCAGCTGCCAGCCACACTAAAATTACTTCTGTAACCACTCCAATATGTGTAGGAGAATTTAGGGACTCCGATATATTCAGACAGAGCAGTTTTACACAAAGGGGAGTTGAAATACGGTCTGGAGCAAACTGCCGAAGTCAGCAGTCGAAGCAAATAGTGTAAATCAGTTCAAGGAGGAGTTTTGGAGGAAGGCAGAGGGAAAAGCACAGAGCTACTAGCTAGAAGTTCAAGTTTCAGATGATGAAACACAGATTGATTTGTATTTCCTGAGGTTATGAGGGCAGGTCTTCATGGACCATACCATCCTCCTCGGGCTGTTTGACGCCGCTGTGTTCTCTCGTGCTGCGTTTCCTTCTCTTTCCGTTTGGAGGGATGCCCTGGGTGGGTTGGGTTGGTTTAATTCCCCACTCTCTGGCTTGTACAGTCTCTTCAGATAATGTCTTGCATGGTGGGATGCATACCAGGGAAACTGTGTCCTAGCATCTCGGTGAACCTCACTGAAGTCAGCATAATGGTGGTTACAGTGATGTGATCACCTCCAGCTGATAGGCACAGAGATTTCACTGAATGTATTGGGCTGGGAGGGTCCTCCAAAGGTCATTAGTCCAACCTCTGACTAGCTCAGGCTGCTCAGAGCCTCCTCAAGCCTGGCCTGGAATATCTCCAGGGATGGGGCCTCCACCACCTCTCTGGGTAACCCATTCCAGTGACCTCTCACCCTCAGATTAAAGAGCTTTCTCCTACTGTCTATGATCTTTTTTAAATATTATTTCAGTGAGCCCATAAGCCTCACTGTGCATGTAACAGCCCTTTTACCTTCTCCCACGTTTGCAACCCAGTTCCTCTGCTCTTTTGCTGGACACATGAGCCAGCTCCCCTGAACCTGCTTGGAGTCCTTTAAAAGGCTTGGAGAGCAGCAATGGGTCTGATGCTGCCTGATTCACTCACATGAGGTGAATGTTTTTCACAGCCTGCTGGATCAGATTTTGCCTTGAATGTTACCTAAACTTTTTAAAAAGTTAAAAGCTTAGAGTATCATTTCATTTCACTGAGATTTCTGTATTTCCCACATCTTCTGCCTCAGTGTAACATTAAAAAAAGTTCTTTTCATTCTTTACTGTACCTATTGGGGTGGTAAAAGAGTCTAAAATACCTCTTAATGTTTCCCACTTTATCCCTGCACTCACAGCCCTGTTGGAAATCAGAAAATAGTTCCCTACGAAATAAAAATAGTAGGAAAATTAACTTTGCAAGTGAGCAGAAAGATTTGGTTCTTGCTTCACAGAGTTCCATAACCCGTGCCAGCACAATCTCTGTTCCCTGCTCCTGAGCTGCAGATGTGCTGTGTGGTGGGGGAAGCCCAGCAGGGCCATGGTGAGCCAGAGCTGGCCTTACAGAAACAGAGCAGTAAGATGATTGGATCCCATTTCCCACAGGTTTCTGAGGCTGCAACTGGAAATGTCTTGTAACTCTATTAGGAAAGACCTACAGTGATCAATAGAAGCAACAAGGCCACACGAGTCCATCTCGAAGCAGAAGGAAAATTGCACATCCCACAGTGCTCAGGGGACTTAATATTTTTTTTTTCAGTGATTTTTTTTTCTCCTCTCCCCATCCCTTGTCCGCATTTACAGAGCAGTTCTTCTCCTGCAGCTTTATTGTGATCAAAAAAACAATTCTGTACATTTCCTAAGGTTTTAGGTAATACAGATGTATTTGTTTATTTTAAATGTTTTCTCTAGTTTTGTAAAGATTGGTTTCTATTTTGATGCCATTTCAGAGAGGATATCTGCACTGGTGAGGCAAGAGGACAACGATCTCTTACCCATCTCTCTTGTTTGGGACAAGAGGGTCAGGATGAGGAGCAGGGATATGGTTTTGCTGGAGGGGACTGGTGCTGGAGCCATGGATTCAGTGCAGTCAGGACAGATCTGAGCTGGGTGGATCTGAGATGACATTGGACATGGCAGGTATTTGTCTGCAAACACCTGACCAGATCAGCAGTTCTGGTATTAGGGAGAGAACTGGATCCTCCCTGTGGGTGGAAAGAGAAAGGGAAGTGATCCATGCTATTTGTTAATAAGTTTTGTACAGTTGTTTATTTTCTACAGTGATTTTCTCAGTTACTCCAGGGCTGGACCACAACAGCTGTTTTGTTGGACAGAGATGGTCACAGAATCCACTCTGAACAATAGTAACTACTGCAGGACTGCCAGGTAACTTCATGATGATGTATCCCACTGAAAACATCTCTTCCAACTACCCTTTTTTTTCCCTGCATGACTGGGGCAATTAGTAACGGGGATGCAAAGACTCAGTGAGACGAAGAAAACTGTTTAAAAATGCAAATTATTATCTAGAATGTCAATTAATTATGGATCAGAAAAATAGCTGGGATGATCTTTCAGAACTGTTTTTCTTCTTTGATTTTTATTTTTGGTGATTCTAAGCCAGGTGTGGATAACCAGCAACAAAGGATTTGATCTCACATAGTTAAGGTCTGAAGTAGTCTCATGGAGATTCGTTTCCCTTAGATGGGTTTTTTTGCCAACAACTTTCAGAATTGAGCCTTATTTTAGTGAGAACTAAGAGACTGCTTGTTCTATTACATAATTATTGTTAGTTTGCTGTTATGCATCCCTCCAGTAGATTGTTTAAAACTTGCCTTATTTTTTTAATGTAAGAAAAGCCCTAATGCTTGCTTTGAGGTGTACAGGGAGTCTTTTGCAGACAGTGTGTTTAGCTCAGAGCACAGGAAAAAATGACTACTTGACTAGGTTAGCTTTGGGTACCCTCAGGCTCTTTGAGATTAGTTTTAGATTCATATGCTGTGGTCACTCATTGACCAAGCTGTTTCAACCCTTATACATATCCAGCAAAGGATCATTTCCCTCAGGCATGGTTTTCTTTCAATCATATTTAGCAAGACCATTAAACACACTTGGGGCTTGCACCAAGGAGAGAAACAACTTTATATGTACACCATTCAAAACAACTTGCTTCTTCAGGAAGAAGAAAAAATCTTGGTTAATTGTTAAGGCTCATTTTGTCAAGAGAAGTTTGGTGCACCCCAAAAGGATTCTGTATAACAACCCTGCAATTAAGTTACTTTTGCAGTATTCCTAGTTATTTTTGCCAGTATTTTTAAAGTTGAGGCAAAGAGGCTTTATTCCTAAGGAAACAGGAAAATTATATATTTTTAATTTAGTTTTTATTTCCAAGGGTGTTTGACAGTAATGCAGTACTGGATGGGAAGCAAATACATTGATTATTTTGGTCTTTTTAAATAGCTTTTACTTCATCATGTCAATTTTAGTTTCTCAAAAAATCCTCAAACCTTAAGGTTTTGAGCTTTGATGTTTTTAAAGAGAATTATTCGCACACCCAGAGACACCACCCCAGCCCTCCTCCCTTATTTTAGAGCAGATGAGCATCCACAATAGTGGATGAAGAGTCTATGTAGAGAAGGGGTGCAAAGCAGAGTGGTTGGATGCCTCTGAATATGGCATTTAGCCCTGGCAGGTTTCTGATCCCACCTCCCACTTAGCTCCCTCCATGTGCAAAGCCCCGTTGGCTCCAATTCAGTGGAATTCAGAGCAGGCCAGTTAAGTGTTCACACACAAACACTATTTGTAGGACTTGTTATGGGACCCTAAATTTGGAATTGGAAAGCGTTCCCAGATGGCCTATAAAGTGAGTATTTTTGTTCAGTCACTGACAAAGATTCACATTAAACTCAACGGGTTCTCTGGATTAAACAAATCTTGGGCCCTGGTTTAGGGAGAAAACTCCTCCCTGGCAGAGTGTGGCTTTGAAGAGGGGAGTATGCAGGTGAGGAGGGGTTGGGTTTTTGTGCTGTCTGTATTATTTCCCTGTGCACAGTGGCTGCTGTGGGACAATGGGGTGGGGAGGGAGTATTTTTCCTCATCTGTTTTATCTGGTTTGGGTGCCTGTCTAAGAAACAGTTCTCTCCTAAATTACCAAGAAATAAACAATGCTTTCCCTTCAAGATCTGTCTTCATTAAAATGTCACATCCAATGGGTTTTGCTCAGGACTAACCACTGCACTTAGAGTCCTCAAACCTCTGGAGACACTCCCCCTGCTTCCCCTGGATGGCTTTTCCTTCAGCTCTCTTGGATCTCTCCACACAGGAAGGAATGTGCACCTCTGCACTCCCTCTGCCCCCACTTCTTTCTCCTTATGCAGATCACCTGACCTGCTTAAATCTCTTGATATCATTTTCATTTCTTTTCTGATAGTGGTGGAATTCCTTGGTTTTATATTAAAGATGCCATTATATCTTATNATTATATACAATATTATATATATAAAATAAGGTCTTCTATAGTCAGATTTTTTTCTGGTCTCTTTCTTCAGATAATATCAATGACATGTGTGTGAAATTGTTTTTCTGTGATCACACATCTCTGGGTGCTGCAGGGTATAGCACATTGACTGTAAACTTGAAGATTAAGAAAGACTTTCTCCTTTAAGGTAGGACCAAAATGGAGATGTATCCGAGCAGTTACTTAGTTCTACAGTTTTTTCCTTTACACAGCTGTCTTGATGTTCATCAGAGCTGCTAAAATGCAGAATGAAAGGTAAATTGCAGACCTAATTTTGGAAGAGATGTATTTAAAATGCCCCCAACCTTTGATACTGCACTAGGTCGACTGGAATTTTAATTTGCTCTTTTCTGTCTCCCTGACAACTTTGAATGGGAGAAGGTGCTTGAGAAGCTCTTGAAATAGCCTTAGACCTGTCCAACTCCAGGAATAACTCTCCTTTTTCCATCTCCCATTTCTGATTATTTTTCCCACCTTACTGAATCAACATTGGGTTTTAAAGCATCAGCATGCCCCTTTTTTAACTTCTTATCTTGTTCCACGGAATGCTCTTCTGGTCCAAACACAGACTGAAACAAATTCTGGGAGGTGCTCATTAATTTTTGGTAGTTTCCCTTTCTCCTAGTGTCAGAGTAAGCAAGTTGCTCCTTTGTCAAGGCTTGTTGAGCAATTGCCTGAGATCACAGCCTGTCTGTTAACAGAACTATCCACACTGCACTTTTTAAGGCCTCTTATTTTAGTCTTCTCTTATCTTTCTTTTCAATTGTGAATCTTGTCTTCTTCAGCTAATAGAAATTCTGAATTTGAGCACTGAAAGTGCTAAACTCCCTGCTTTTGCACTATTTCATTAATTCCTTGTGATGTAATATTTCATTCTATGTAGAAGGCATGGGGCATTGTAGTGTGAAAAGTACTTGTAAAAGTTGTTTTTTTGGTGTTGTTTACATCTTGCCCGTTAGCTAAGTAGCAGCACTTACTGCCTGGTGATTTTCCAGCAGTGAAAGTTAAAGATCTTTTTCTTCCAGGTGAAATGATGTAGGTGAAAAGGAGTACAGTTTGTGTGTGTCATGCAGATTATCAGACTTTTTTACTGTATTTTCAGCTTCTGGCAGTTAGGAAAAGCCCTCCTAACTTCTGAAAATATTGACTGGCTTAGAGATTTAAAGAAGAAAACCCAAAATTAAAGGTAGTGGCCTAAATGCTCCCTAGATGTGCATCTGAAGCAAGTAACTGAAAACATCTTGAGGTCTGAATTTCTTAAGGTGACAGAGCTTGGTGATGTGGCCACCCAGTGACAGCACCTTTGCTTTCACACCACAGTGCTGACTTTGCATCTTCTAAAGGCAGATCCTGATGTTCTTTTTGTTTGGTGGTTGGTTGGTTGGTTTTCAGGAAAAATATCACAGCATTTAAATTACTGACAGAAACTTCCTTGGTTTTCAGGAAAAATATCACAGCATTTAAATTACTGACAGAAACTTCCTAACAATCTTTGCTCTTCCAGTTTGTAAATGGGAAACTTTTCTATGCTGTGCAATTATAAAAAGCTTTTTTTTTTGTGTGTAGATCACTACTCTTGCATATGAAGAAGTTTCTCATCTCCTCCAGCACCACCTGTAGTCAACAAAGAGCTCCTGCAGAGAGTAGCTTGGAGCACCTACACTCAGTTCCCATTCTGAGTCAACTGGAAGAGGATCCCTCTCTACAGTCACTCTAGTTTAGAAACCAGAGCAGCTAAGCGAGGTGCCCAGAGTTGAGCTGGATGGATGCTTTGTTCATGTTGCATGACAGCTGACTTCAAATCTCATTTAAGACTTGACATGGAGATATTTTATGGATGTTTGAGCTGAATTGAGTTCAGGCAGGATATTTTTTCCCCATGTGTTTGTGTGAAATGGGAATCAGTCACATCTACTTCCCAATAGTCTGGGCTTCTAGAAATCAGCATGAGGAATAATCCCAAGTTATGGGGTAGATTTTTACTGGTCCCTGCAATTAAAGGAGTTCTGTGTTACATTTGAGCAAAAGCTAAGCTTTGGCAGAGTGGGGAAACAGAGAATTCCCCTCAAATTAGTTACAGAAATTGAACATCAGGACACATTAAAAAGAGGCAGGAGGGGGGTGAATTATTTTCTCTTTAAAATACCCCATCATAAAGAGAGGCATGCAGTAAATGAGTGAGTGTGCTTTCAGATATTCAAGGGAAACACGTTGGAAAAGAAACCATGGGATTGATTGGTTTGTTATTTGGCAGAATTCCCCCTGTTCTGTCAGTTTCCCATAGGCTGCTGTGCACAGAGCTCCTGGGAGGAGCACTTGGGCATCTTTGAGGAGGAAACCTTAAGAAATTATGAGACTTGGAGGAATGCAGCCAGAATGACAGTGCAAAGCAACAAGCTCCAAGCTGGACAGTCCCTGAAAACCTTTGCACCCCAAAGCTGAATTTTAAGAAGTACCTGTATAAAGTAAAGAAAATAAGAGATCCGTGGATCTGCATCTTGTCCTGGATACTTCAAAAGCTGCAGTTAAAAGTGCAGACCAAACTTCCCCTGCATTTATAGCAGGTGATATTCATTTCTGTCAGTGAGATTAATAGCAGTTGGTGTTTAACAATAGCTGTTGATAAACTAGCATTGTTATAACAATATGCAAAAAAACCTGCATCTGAACTTGGGGGAGCCAAATGCTCCACCCTGTTTTATATATGTGTACTATGTATATATACATATATATATATATATATATTCCTCTGTCCATGCAAAGAAATGATAACTTCAGTATGCTTATTGGGAGCAGTGAAAAACAGCCTCTTGCAAATTAAGTGAGACAAGGAACAACAGATTGGAGCAGTATATTTTTTTTAAACGTTGATTCCAACTGCAGTGCAAGTGTTAGAAAGGAGGGGGAAGCTTTTTGGGGAAATAGATTGGGTTTTATTGCAACAAATGCTCAAAGACATCCCTCGTTTAACCTAGTAATCTGTGAGAAGTAGAAGGGCATGTGCTGGCAGAAGAGAGCAGAGCTGTGAAAAGGATCTGTCCTTAGGACCTGTCTATCTTTCTGTTCATAATAAAAGCCAGAGAGGAAAAAAAAGAAAGCAGCAGTGTTATCAGTACACTTCTGCAAGTGAATTAGCTAGCACAGATTTGATAAAGCTTATAAACCCTCTAGAGCAATCATGACAGTTTGCTGGCTTGGGCTTTGTCTGCTGCCAGTTACTCCTTGCTAGTGGCACTCTTTATTTATGCTTCAGTACCACGTTATCCTCTGGGCTTCAAACAGAAGGGACCTGTCTGTAAGTGTTTTGGTTGTGGTGTTAAAAAATAAGAGTGCAGCAAAACACATGCAACAGTGCCCAAGATCTGTTTCAGACAGTTTCCCTCCTCGTGGTGTTGCTTCTTCGTGGCTGTTGGGTGCAGGCAGAGCAGGGCTGAGGTGGTGTGTGGCTGCCTTCCACTAGAGAGTGTCACAGAGTTATTTGAATGAATGAAAAAGGAAAAAAAAAATTTAAAAATCCACAAGGATGCATGATCTGCTTTGTTGTAGGTAAGACACAAAGCAGTGTGGCCTGAAGAACAGGAGCTAGGTGTTGCCTGCCTATGTATTTTCCATTTTCTGCCATTTATCCTTCACTCTGCAGCAAAAAGTGAGCCTGGTGCAGGAGGTGGTCCCATTTTCCTACACACCAGGTTTTTCATCCATTTGGCAATGTGTTTCCATTAATGTTACTGTAAACATATCATCTGATCCTTTGTGCTTTCTTTTGGATTGAAATTAAATATATGCTTCAAAACATTAGCATAATTTGGGGGTCAGTTGTCACGTGTGTGTTCCTAGCACAAGGCATTGGCAAATGGGGTTTGGAGTTTGGATCAGCCTGTGTAAAATTCTACACATGGGAATCTTGGAAAGAAAGTTGCAGTCCATTAGCAAATTCTCCTATCTGGACTGAAGATGTATATGCATAAGTAGAGAAATTGAAAAATGGTGTTAAGTAGTCAGAAAGTCTCCAAAGGGAGATCTGGACAAGAAGCTACAGTAATAGCATTAGATGGTTATTATTTTAAAAAGAAAGAATAACTTAAAAATGAGGACAATAGTAACACTCCAAAACCTCATCCATTTCTTTAGCCCCTGAAATTTTATGTGGGAATGAAAACACGGAAAGTATTGTTTTTCAGATGTGTAGTGTCACTGAATAACTCCCACTCCTTTTTCTAAATGAAGTATTACCCATGAAGAGGCTTTATTTCAAATAGTAAGATGAAAAATGCTGTAAATACTGTCCTGACCACTGTAGTGCTTAAAATGGGGTCTAAGCAGCAAGGTCAATTTAGGTTGAACTCCCATGTCCCTGAATTCCAGCAGAGGCTGCAATTCACTTGTTTTCTGTTAACAATGAATCCCTTCTTTCTTCCAGGTTTGTGGTCCACAGCCAACACCTTTATCTAGTGTACACTGGTTTACTTCTATTTAATGAATGTGACACCTCAGGTGACACCAGATGGGAATCTGTCCTTTGATCCCATCCTGTCTCCACATCTGGGGCCATACGGAGTCCTCAGCAGGCAGACTTTTATCTCCTGAGCATAGCAAGAATTTGAAAGGCTCTGAAAAACTCAAAGGCAGAAGAAGCAGGGCCAGCCTGACTCAAAAGCATCACTTCTTTACCTTCTCCCTGAGAAAACAGGACCACGGGGATGAATGGAGGGCACTAAGAATCCCTTGGTGAAACTGATGGCCCTTAAGGGAGCACAGCTGAAGGGGTCTTGAAGACAAAAAGGGATTTCTTCTTAAGACAAAGCAAGTAGTACAGTGAGAGCAATTATGTCAGGCCCTACTAAAGGGAGGTGAGCAGTAAGCTAGGCTGGTAATGTCATTGGGAAACTGCAAGGTCCTGAGAGTTAAAGATCCCGTGGCACATCTTTCTAAGGTTACACATCCTTATATGTGACACTCTTAGACTCTGCTCCTAAAAACTTTCCTTTGCTTTTAGCTATTTAAAATCTCTGCAGTTAGCTCACCTCTGTATTTCTACCTTGCCCTAGTGGAACGGGGAATAAGTACAAATGATATAAGCAAATCTATTTGCATTAGCTAAATGGAGCTGCTGGGGTATTGGAGGATAAAACAGACTGTTTGATACTTTCTGTCAAATTAATTGATTTTGGGGGGGTCTTTTGAAATGTCTGTTATTAGCTCCTATTTGGAACATACATAGGTTGCAGCAAGGGAGAGATTTCCCACCTCTGTCTGACATTCATTGCTGAATGAAGGAAAGTGTATGGGTGTGGGCCATGAAAACATCTATCTGCAAGAATGAACCCACCCCCAGCAAGCAGTTCTTAAATAGAGAGGCCTGCATTTATAATAATAAATAATGGAAAGGATTCCCACATTGCTGCCCTGAGTAGATACCAGTCTTCCAGTGGCAGTGGGAGAGGCAACTCCTCAGTCCAGCATTTGCTCCTTAACCTACCCCATCTCCCAGGGTGCCTGTTAGGGAAGATTAAGAGCATTGCCAATGTCTATTTTTTTTTTTTCAGAAGAGAAATGGAGAAAGTCTGCAGTGATCTTTATATTTATTAAACTCTTCTTTACTGTTGTTTGTTGGAATGTTGGGGCATTTGCACTACCATGGTCACAGGAGGAGGAAGAAAGAGGTTTCTGTGGGTCTGCCAGGGGCTCAGGAGGAAGGTGTGTGTCTTTATCACAGTTTACCCTTTATAGAATTGAAACACGTTTTTTATGGACTACACAAGAACATTGAATTAATGTTTGAGAGTTGTGAGGCCCTTCAGTAAGGAGCTGCTCTTTATGAAAGCAGAGACATTTATTAATAACCTGGTGGCTGTTTTGCACTTTGTCTTCTCGTAAATAGTACCCTAAAGAAAAAAACAAAACTACCCAAACAGAACCAAAGCAGTGGAAATATTTTTTGGAGCTTTTGGATAAGAATTGCTACCTCATTACTGAACTAACTTGGAAAGATACAGCCACGCTATGTGCACTTCCATTGCACGAGGGATTTCTAATAGTCAACAGAAGCTCCTTCCTGAGGACCTGGCCAGAGTGTGATCTGACTCTTGCAAGTTAATCATGAACCACAGAGCAAGCACTGAGTAAACTGAGAGCATAAATTAAAAGGTCAGGCTGTATCGAGAGAAAGGCTGTAGTATTTCCCTCTTAAAAGAGTCATGACGAGTCATTTTAATCTCTGCCAAAGAGATACAGACCACCCAAAGGGAGAGATGCTCCAGAAGCTCAGCAGAGGGTCTGGGTGCCTCAGCACACACCCCGTGTCCTTGCCACTCCTGTGCCCCTCACAGCAGAAAGCAAAGGCTGTGCCAGAGCTCTGTGGTCATCACCCCTTTTCCTCACCTCCAGTTGACTGATATCCTGGTGATTTGCCTTAGGTGTGCACCACAGTGGGTTTGGGGGAACCTCTGTGTGGAAAACGCTGCAGAAATGTCTTTATCCTCCTTAGATTTCTCACGGAATCAAAGGATTCCTCAGGCCTGGCACTCAGTGTAGCATGGAGATGTGTATTTGTCATGTACCTAGCTGATGGGGTAGCCTGGAAACTTGAATATCCAAAATGCATTAGAATTTGATCACATTAGCAGACTCTGTAAGTTAACAAGAGTATGTCTGTGTCAGGATACGATCATCCAGAAAAACCAAAACACAGTTTGTGTTTCACTGTGAAACAAATGTCAAAGTTTAAAGCCACGATGTGTGTTTATCTGTTTTGGTTTTGTTTTTCTTTTCTGAAATAACTCTTTGTGCCAGGTATTGTATATCCCCCAGCCATTAGAGCTACTGGAAACAGGAATAGATACGTGGAAGCATATTCACACTGTACACTCTAGGGCAGGTGAACACAAAATTCACCTCCAAGTGTTTTACATGTCAAATAAGATTAACCATCCTCTAAGCCATTGAACAATTCCCTAGAAGTTCTGCTCTCTGGCAATGATTTTGTGGAATAGACAAGGTAACCCTTTTGCTTCCTGATAGTTGTGGAGCATATGGCCAGCAAAACCAGGCTGTGTTGGATGATGGGGTCGTTTTACATGCAATGTGCTGTTCCTCATAACTTTTCCTTGATGAAGAGCAAACATTGCCCAGAGAATCCCACAGAAGAATCACTAAGTGGTTTACAGAAGCTAATGGCCAGGCACTGATGTACCCACTCCTATATTTAGATGGAGAAAAGGGTGATACCTGCATCTAAAGACCACAAGTGTTGCTAGATTTTTTCAGAAATAAAAGGTAAGAACAAGCTATGAGAACTGAAAATTTGGTCCAGTATTAAAAAGAAGCAAAAAGGAGGGGAGGGAG